>APFE030075697.1:13496-26278 GCA_000404065.3 Pinus taeda | reverse complement strand
AAGAAGGGAACAAAGACCAGCTCCTCCATCAGTGTTATGGCATGCCTAACGGGATGCAAAACTGATGTTGATGAGACACCTACCTATGCATATGCAAAGAGCTGTTGATCACCGATGGAGGGCTCAAGACCGACACTAACAACACCATTATCTCATGGATTCCATAAGTTGGAGTTCTTGTTGAAAAACTTGCTTCCTCTCTAGATTAGTGAACCCTACGATGAGGATTTCATTAGAGAATTTTTTGAGGATCTTGTATATCCCCAACTGGCAGATGTTTCCTTTTTGACTTGATGTATGATGAGCCTTAGATTACTCCTTTCTTTTCTTCAATGTCCACTGAGGTTCCCAAGAGCTATATATCCTACATGTTTGTTTGCCATGGATTTTGTCCTTCATGATTCCCATGGTGATGTCACGATCTTTTGTTTCTAATGCTTCCATGATGCCATGATGCATCTTATTATCATTGTCATATCTTATAACATAAGATTTAGGAGCTTATGATAGGATCCTTTTGTGAGGGATATTATCTTTCTCATATGAGATATTTGATACTCCCTCTTTCCTTGGCCCTTTTCTTTAGCTTCCTCCATCTTTCAGTGATATGAGCTTCCAAAATCTTTCTATAGCATTGAATCTTCACTATGTTTATTTTTGCTTTTGCTTGAGGACCAACCTTGCTTTTCCTTTCTGCACATGGTTGAATTCCTTTATCCTATAGACTGCAACTTGTCTCTCTATCTAGCATAGAGACCACAAATTGCCGGGTGAGGTAACCTTCTTTGTTTATTGATATTTGTTACCTTGCTCATCAATGATGAATACCTTCTCATCATATTTCCTAGATCGTCATGAAGTTGTTCCTTCGTTCTTTGATACCTTTACTATTGTGTAGGTCTAAGTGACCTTCTTTACTTCAATTTCTAAGAGTATATGTAGCATTTCATATATCTCTCTTTATGTCTCCTCTTTTGCTATTTAGGTTTGAGAGGACTTTTGAGTGATATCATATAAATCCTATGAATCTCTTGATGGATTCAAACAATGCTCGAGCTTCAAAGACCTATTCATAGATATCAATGATTTATCTTTTCTATGAGGATTATGACAATCCCCCTTATTCTATGCAAGGACTTTCAATTATCTAACTGATTTATAAATCCCCTTGCAATCATGAAATCATTTAACCAAATCTGATTATGAAATTGAAAGATACTTACTTGGTGTGTGAAGAGGAGATCTTCACCTTGATGCTTCTTTTGCTTGAGCTGCCCATCATTAGTATCCTTTCAGCATGACTTCCTTGGAGGCCTTCTAGCACCATGACATCAGTGGTCTTCACATCACTGAGACTGCTTCACGACCTTCACAATTCATTTTTAAGGTACTTTTGACTTCAACATATTGTTGACATGTTAGTGATACTATGTTTTGATCTGAGCACCATGCTATTGAGATCATAATCATAGACAAAATTCGAGACTGTGACAAGTATATTGGTATGGCACTGCACAATGATGTCTATGTGCATTGAGTAGAGAGGCAATGTACTAAGAGCCCAAACTTGTCAATGAATAACATAACTAAAGTGTGGGTGGCACTGTATAGATAGACTGTCTCATCACCGAAACTGCCTTGATGTAATAACTATACCGAGACAGTGATGTATTCATGGATTGTGAGAGGTATTCCTTGGATAACTTTTGCAATATATATATACACCTGAGACTATCTTTTATGGGATGGAGGAAGTTCAGTGATCAAGAAGTAAGGATCACTGATATACTCCATCAAACTGAGCATGAGTTTAGTGCATAACTGTAATTATTGAAGTTGATACTCCATGACTGTTGTTGACCTACTTGTTGTATACTTGCTCCTTTAATCCTTTCAACCTGCTTTGATATCCTTGAAGGCAGATCCTTGTATGTCTCTTTTGCTGCCCTTCATTTGACTTCAACACCTTAGCTTTGATGCCATGTTGAAGAATCTAGGGCAAATGTAGTTACTGTGATTCTTCTTAGCATGATAACTATTTGTGAGGTATTTTAACTTTTTTTTTGCTTATTAGCACTATCTTATCTTGATATAATTAGTGTGTGCATTTCTTACTTCATCAAACAATTACCAAAATACAAGAGACGAGAACACAAGGTGTTGGTTTTTTGCTAGGGATAAAACCTCTCCCTCTTGGAGAGGAAAACCCGCACAAAATTCTTCTTATAGAGATTCTACTTGACGGATACCAAGACCATGATTCTTAACCTACTAGGCCACTCCAAGACCAAGACACCAATCCTCTTCTTTGTCACTATTGAGATCATCTTCATTGCTGCACCATCGAGGTCATCACTACTGCATCACTTCATTACTGCTGCAACATCTTTGCTGCCCCTTCACCAAAGTCTTCATCGACTAGATCTTCCATGTCGAGATATGTATTGGAGAGCTGCCTTTTGATCCACTGAGATCATGATTGTCTTCTCATAGCCTTTACGGAGACCATGACCATGTTAGGATCATGATTGCACCTTGACCGAGAATGTAACTATGTATGTACAACAGTCATCCTTATCCACAACTATGAGAGTATGTGAGTGTGTACAACAATCTTCCTTATCTGAAACTGTGAGGGCATGTGAGTGTGTACAACAGTGATTCTTATCTGAAACTGTGAGAGCATGTGAGTGTGTACAACAGTTATCCTTATTCGAAAAGCCAGAGGGATCCTTTTGCCTAACCGAAACACTATCCTGCACCTTCTTCCGAGACTTCTATAACCTTGAACTTGACTAGGATTTCAGAGAGGAGTTCGAGGATATCTTTGAGAATGTGATTACCTACTATAATCACCATCGAAACTTCAGAGACACCCGCAATGTTTTTCTGTCTGTAATGTGGATACTTTCCATGCCTATATATAGTAGTCAGGTTCCATAAATAAGCCGACATGACCACTGAACCGGTGTGTCATCTTTTATGAGCCGACTTGACAGTCTTTTAATTCGATTTCCAAGCCGACGTGAGAGAGAGGATGGTGCTTGTCATTTGGAGGGCTGCTAGACACTAGGTTAAACCATTTTTATTACATGGATGCTCAGGTAGAGCTCTTCAATATAATCTTGTCTCTTTGACTTTCCTAGACCTATGAAATGAGCAAGAAACCCATTCATATTAATTATAAAAATAATATTTTTTTTTCTTGACAAGTACAAAGATCAAAATTACATTGACAAATACCGAACCTAGTTACCCTTTTCTTCAACAACAAGAGGCAGGTTTCTCATGAAGATCATATTCACATTCCTGAAAGCATGAGGGGGAATGAAAGGTACATCTAATGGATAGATCCTCCTCAACATTATGCCTAGGAGAGGGAAAGGGATCGTCAATAGTTGTGGCAATGTGAGAATGGCCAAGTCGAGGGTTCGTTGATAATGTAGCTATGCCATCGGGATCTTGGAGAAGGTATGGGAAAACAAGGCCTTTGTCAGTGTCATCATCAGTGTCATAAATGGGGCCTGCCATTTCCAATAGACCTTCTTCATGTTAGGGAAAACCACAATCGTCCCTTTCGATGGTGTGAGTAGGGATATCATTATGAGTAATGTCTTGGAGAAAAGGAGAATCAATTTCAACCTCATTTTCCGTGTTAGTGTCGTAAATAGGGTCACTGTCAAAGTGATGAATGCCCCCATCCCATTTTCCCTCATTAATGCACAAGAAATGAGAAATGTCATCTTCACAGTAAGCTACAATACTCATATCCTCAAACCCCTTTTCGTGAATGTAAGCCTCCATTTCATCGTGTTCATCCTTATGATCTTCAATGGGGCTCTCACTCATGTCATGCACATTCTCAATCCTTAGGTGCACATCTTGAAGGTCCTCTGTGGTATTATGGCTATCATGATCTTCTTTAGGTGGATCCCATTCTTCCGTATATACCTTACTTTCATGATGTTCCTTCACACTTGAACCTTCTTCAATATCACCTTGATCATCCAATAGATTACATTGTGTGGGGCTTTGCGAATGATTATAATATTTTTCATTGATTAGGTCAGTCAGAATATCAAAAGCACAAGTTAGGCCAGCCAAGTCAAAGAGACAGCTAGGATCCTTCTAATAGGCACACATCATTAAGTAGAGTTGATCCAAAATGGATCTTGTATAGAAAACCTCTAAGTCAAATGTCTTCATTAATTAATAGTGCAACTGAAAGAATGGCGGAAAATCTCGAAAATCCAAAGGAAAGCGGAAGCGCAGTAGGAATGCACCAGAGCCGTTGGATCCACGGGATAAACAAATGAGATCAAATCGTATCAGAGAGCCAGCGGCACATCAAACCTTAGCCTCAAAGTGATTGCGATCAGCGATGACATATAAACTGTTGATCAGGTGTGCAGATCAACGACGGAGCGAGATTGAATCGCATCGCAATATTGCCGAAGGGAGGACTTACCGCAGGCCAGGGATTCTTGCGATATGCGATTGTGATTATCGCATTGCAGATAACCAGAAGGGGAAAGGACCCAGAACATCGCGATGGGCCGACATGTGATACGTCGACATCGGCGATCGGCGGAGTGGATTGTTGCAACAATGCAGAAGACCCGTGACCCCGCGATATGTGATACGTCGATATCGGCGATCGGCGGAGGAGGGGGATCACAACCATATGAAAGAGCCGTGCCTTGCGACATGCGATAAGGGCCAGACCCAATAGGGATTATGGACGCGATTGGATATTATTTGAAGCTCGATAGAAAGTGTTTTTGTCGGATTTTCTATGTTTTCTATGCATTTTCCTTTGGAGACCAAAAATGCATTGTCTTAAGGATTTTGCCGGGGGAAGGCCAAACGGCCAGTTCCATTCGTGCCCGCCAGCATTTCGTCCTGTTAGTAGCCTTGTGCACCCGAGCGTTTCAACAATGAGTGCATGAACGCTCGACGGGAGCTAGAGAGCCCAGGGAAGAAGGGAAACGACCGGAAGCCAGAGAGCTCGAACAGGGAGATGAACAGACAACGCTGTTAGGCTTAAAAAGCCATCCAATGACAGAATGAGGACAGTCAGAGAGAGAAGTCAGTTAGCTAGATTGAGGCAGATTGAATAGAGGAACAAGACAGAGGGACAGTCTGTGCACTCTTTTAGACTTGAGGTTTTCGAGCAGATCCCTCTTTGATGTCACTGTTGGTTGAGACTTTGTTTTAAGCTCACTCTTGTAATAATCTGTTCTTAAAGCCTTAATATAGAGGTCGACACTGAAAGTTGGACCAGGAGACATAGCCAGGAAGTCTGGTGAACTCCTTTATTATTTTGGTTGTGTTGATGTGTGTGTGTGTTATGTTTTTTGACTGTTGATTGTTTATATTATTCGCAATTTTTTCGATCCATTGCACTAAGTAATATAGGCATTTTCCTGCACATGAGTCTGTAATACCTTTTCTTCTTGACTTAGTATCCATTTCGGATCAAGTGGTATCAAAGCATTTGGTTTTGGTTTTATTAAGGTTAGACAAGCTTGTGCTAGATTTTGAATGCTAACTAGATTAAAGCTCAGACTAGGAGAAGGAGAACTTGTTGAGGCTAATTCAGAGATTGGAAGAGTCTATTCTCAGAGGAGAATGGCAGAAGAAGCTCTATTGGGATCAGAATCTCAATTTATAGAAAGTTTTAAGACACTCCAAGCCATGGTGGAAGAGATGTATCTGGGATTTAAGAAGGGTCGAGGTGAAAGCACTGCAACACTCAAACCAGACAAAGGAGCAGAGGAACCTTTTCTAGTTGCCCCTCTAGAAGGCAAAGGGAAAGGGGAAATGCCTCCTCCACCATCTCTCCATCATCACCTTCATCATCCTCATCATCTTCTTCGCATAACACTAGCTCTTCCAAGAAGAAGAAGAAGAAAACTTCCTTAATCAAATTAGATGTGAATTTTGATTTGCCAATTTATGATGGAGAACTCAATGCAGAAAAGCTAGATAATTGGATAAGACAAATTGATGTATATTGCAGGGTACAGAATGTTGATTTAGAAAGGAAGAAGATTTAGCCGACTAGCCTTCGACTTGGAGGAACTGCACTAGTATGGTGGGAAGGCAAGACACAAGCTGATCTGCAAAAACATGGTAAAATCTTTTCTACCTGGAATGAATTTGTTTCTGCTATCAAAAAGCAATTCTATCCTTTAGCTTACATGCAGTAGGCAATGATGAGTTGGCAAACTCTTCGCCAGTTGAAGGGTCAAAGTGTACAAAGTTATACTCAGGAATTCAGAAAGAGAGCTTTAACTCTAGGTAAATCATTAGATCACTGAGACTTTATTGAAGTATATAGGTGGTCTTCATAGCTATTTAAAGCATACTATTCTCATGTTTAATCCCACTAGCTTAGATGATGTATCAGTTCAAGCCACACATCTAGAAGCTAGAGGTAAGAATGTAAACCCAGAGGTTGGGGGATCATCTAAATATTCTGTAAGCAAGAGCAAGGAAAAGAAGAAACTGAAATGGAAGGAGAGGAAAACAAACACTGTAAAGAAGGATAAACCTTCATGCACTCATTGCAAGAAAGGAGGACACAATGAGGCACACTACTGGTCTTTGCATCCAGAACGGAAACCTAAGAATTTCGGTGGTAAGGAGAGAAAGAATGCTGTTGCTATTTAGTAGGACTTGGCATCAGATTCAGGTGATGAAACAACAGTTACAGCCACATGTATTAAAGGTAAAGATTCTGAAGCATCCACAAGTAATTCTGCACAATTTGTTGATAATGAAAGTAATGAGAGGGAAAGAAATGAGCTTTTTCGTATTAGAGTAATTTTCAAGCACAATAAGATTGATACTTTATTTGATAGTGGATCACAAGTAAATTTGATTTCTGAAACAATTGTAAAGAAGTTGGGATTACAAACAAAACCTCATGAGAAGCCATATCCATTAGGTTGAGTGCGTGATAAAACAAAGCTACAAGTAACGAGACAATGTAAACTTAGGTTTGCTATTGGATCAACATTTGTAGATGAGGTTGAGTTAGATATAGTTCCATTGGATATATGTGGTATTATTTTGGGAAGTCCATACTTGTATGATAGGAAAGCTATTTTCTATAGAGCTTAGAATAAGTATCAACTCACTAAAAATGGAATAGAATACATTGTAAGAGCTCATAAACTCAAAAATAACTATTCTCTCATAAACTCCGGGCAGATGAAAAGAATTGCGAATTCAAGTAAGCAATTTTTACTAGTGGTTGTAAAGGTAAAGGATTCTGAAAAATCCAATGCATTTGAAGGCTGTGATGCTAAACAGAAAGTTGATTTAGTTAAAGTTGTTTCAGTGCATGATGTTCTATTTCAAGAACCAAGAGTTCTGCCACCCAAGCGAGAAATAGTACATGATATTTATTTGCAGCAAGATGCTCCATTACCTAACATTGGAATGTATAGGTTGTCAGCTTTAAACAATGCAGAGATAAGGAAGCAGGTACAGGAATTGCTCGATAAAGGGTTTATACGACCAAACACATCACCATGTGGATCTCTAATCGTGATGTTGAGAAAGAAAGATGGTTGGTGGAGAATGTGCATTGATTATAGAGCGCTAAATAAAATAACGATCAAGAATCGTTATCCTCTTCCTTGTATTGATGATTTATTAGATCAATTGAAAGAAGCAGTGTACTTTTCTAAGTTAGACTTGTGAAGTGGTTATTATCAGGTCAGAGTTGCAGAACAGGATGCATGGAAGACTGCTTTCAAGACAAAGCAAGGACTTTATGAATGGTTGGTTATGCCTTTTGGCTTAACTAATGCTCTTGCTACATTTATGAGAGTCATGAATGATGTATTCAGACTATTTATTGATGATTTTGTAATTGTTTATTTAGATGACATTCTTGTTTTTAGTAAGACATGGGAAGACCATGTGAAACAGAGTTTAGATGTTTTAAAAAGAGAAAATCTCTATGTAAAACTGTCAAAATGTGAATTTGGCAGAACACCTTTAAATTATTTGAGTTATATTGTAGGGGGCGGTGAATTGAAGATAGATCCCTCTAAGGTTGAAGTCATTGTGAACTGGCCTAAACCCAAATCTGCTAAAGAGGTTAGGAGTTTCCTAGGGGCAACACAATACTGGAGAAAGTTTATTGCTAACTTTTCTTTGATTGCAGCTCCATTACATGTTTTAACAGGATTGAAATAGGTGTTTAAGTGGGGAGACAAACATCAGAAAGCCTTCGACACCTTAAAAGAGAAAACCAATACAACACCAGTACTAGCACTGCTAGATCTTCAACATCCATTTGAGATTGAGACAGATGCCAATGACTATGCCATGGGAGCAGTGTTGATGCGACACGGAAAACCCATATGCTATATTGAGACATTTACTTTTGCAGTAGTTAATTATCCCACATATGATAAAGAATTGTATGCATTAGTACAAAATGTGAAAAAGTGGAAACATTACCTAATGGGTAAAGAAACAATCATACATATAGATCATCAACCACTTCAATATTTGCAGTCACAAACTAAATTGCAGCAATCAAGACATTATAGGTGGATGGGTTTTCTATAGCAATTTCATCTTGTCATCAGATATAAGAAGGGCTTACACAATAACGTTGCAGACATGTTATCAAGACCAATCATAAATGCATCTACGATACTTAAGCATAACTTAGTAATGCATGAAAGTTACATTGAACAATATGCTCAAGATGTAGATTTTAAAGATGTATATGCAACTTTAAGTCAGGCAAGCAGTAGAAGAATTGGATTATTATTTAAGGCCAACTCTTATATCATTTGGGAGTTATCATTCACAAACTGAAAGGAGTAACAATCTGAGAGCACTTACTAAGTTAAACCTTTGCACAATTGCAAAGGTTATGTTATTGGCCAAGAATGCATGAGACAGTTTCTAGATATATCAAAGGGTGTACTATGTGTGCTACAAGCAAGCCCAATAATCGGAAATAAGGCTTGTACACTCCACTTCCAATTCCTTCTCATCCTTGGGAAAGTGTTTCCATGGATTTTGTTGGGGGATTGCCAAAATCTAGGAAAGGTCATGATTATTTGTATGTTGTTGTGGATAGGTTCAGTAAAATGTGTATTTTGATACCATGTAACAAGCAGGTTACAGGTTGAACAAATAGCAAAGTTGTTCTTTCAGAATGTATGGGTTCATTTTGGGTTACCCACTTCTATTGTATCTGATTGAGATTCTCTATTTGTTGGGAAGTTTTGGTCAAATCTATGGGAGTTGATGGACACCAGGTTGAAGAAGAGCACAACATTTCATCCACAAACAGATGGTCAGACAGAAGTGGTCAACAGGACAGTGATCCATTTGCTCAGAGGCTATTGCAACAAGCATCCCAAGCTTTGGGATGAGCATTTGTGTTATGTGCAGCATGCTTACAACCGTGCCAAGCACTTTTCTACGTAGATATCTCCTTTTGAGACTTGTTTTGGTTTTATACCAAAGTCTACTTTGGATTTTGTCTTTGGTAAAGACATAACAGTTGATGGACACAGTGATGTGGACAAAGCAACCAAGTTCATTGAACAATTCCAGGAAATTCACCAGGCAGTACAGGAACAGTTGGAAAGAAATCAAGCCAAGTATAAGGCAAGACATGACAAGCATCGAGTTGAACATAGTTTTCAAGTTGGTGATCAAGTCTGGCTATACATCAGCAAAGACAGAATGCAAGGTGAAGGTAAGAAGCTAAAACCAATAAGGTATGGACCTTTCAAGATACTTGATAAAATTGGTGAAATGCTTTTCGCCTTGATTTGCCAACTTATATGCAAATCTATTCAGTCGTTAATGTAGAAAACTTGAGATTGTATGAATCTTCATTGATTGAAGATCCTGAAGAGCAAAGTCAGTTGCCTTCTATTGGGGATTTGTTGCCTGAATATTTCAATGAGTTACAAGAGGACATAGTTCTAGACAGGAAGGTAAGAACTATGCGTTAAGGGGATGTTGAGTACCTGAGAGTGGGACTCAAGGGGTCAAATCCGAGCAAAGCATGATGGATAGAAGTTAGACAGGTGCAAGAGCAGTATCCTCACTTGTTAGAATGCTAAAACCAACTTTTGGTGGTCCAAAAGCTTTTCAGTGAGAAGGCATGATCCAAAATGGATCTTGTATACAAAACCTCTAAGTCTAATGTCTTCATTAATTAATAGTGCAAATGAAAGAATGGCAGAAAAACTCGAAAATCCAAAGGAAAGCGGAAGCGCAGTAGGAATCCATGGGATCAACGGATGAGATCAAATCGCATCAGAGAAGCCAGCGACACATCAAACCTCAGCCTCAAAGCGTTTGCGATCAACGATGACATATAAACCGTTGATCAAGTGAGCAGATCAACAGCGGAGCGAGATTGAATCGCATCGCAATATCGCTGAAGGGAGGACTTACTGCAGGCCAAGGATTCTTGCAATATGCGATTATCGCATCGCAGATAACCAGAAGGGGAAAGGACCCAGAGAATCGCGATGGGCCGACATGCGATACGCTGACAACGGCGATCGACGAAGTGGATTGGTGCAACAATGCAGAAGACCCATGACCCCACGATATGTGATACGTCGATATCGGCAATTGGCGGAGGAGGGGGATCGCAGCCATATGAAAGAGCCGTGCCTTGCGACATGCGATAAAGGTCGGAGCCGATAGGGATTATGGACGCGATTGGATATTATTTGAAGTCCGATAGAAGTTGTTTTTGTCGGATTTTCTATGTTTTCTGTGTATTTTATTTTGGAGACCAAAAATGCATTGTTTTAAGGATTTTGCCGGGGGAAGGCCAAATGGCCAGTTCCACCCATGCTCGTCAGTATTTCGTCCTGTTAGCAGCCTTATGCCCCCGAGCGTTTCAACAATGAGTGCATGAACGCTCGACGGGAACCGGAGAGCCCAGGGAAGAAGGGAAATGATCGGAAGCCAGAGAGCCCGAACAGGGAGATGAACAGACAACGCTATTAGGCTTAAAAGGCCATCCAATGATAGAACAGGGATAGTCAGAGAGAGAAGTCAGTTGAAGAAAGTCACAGAAAGATAGTCAGTGAGTCAGATTGAGGCAGATTGAATAGAGGAACATGACAGAGGGAGAGTTTGTGCACTCTTTTAGACTCTAGGTTTTCAAGCTGATCCCTCTTTGATGTCACTGTTGGTTGAGACTCTGTTTTGAGCTCACTCTTGTAATAATCTATTCTTAAAGACTTAATATAGAGGTAGACACTGAAAGCTGGACCAGGAGACGTAGCCAGGAAGTCTGGTGAACTCCTTTATTATTTTGGCTGTGTTGATGTGTGTGTCTGTTATGTTTTCTGACTGTTAATTGTCTATATTATTTGCAATCTTTTCGATCCGTTGCACTAAGTAATATAGGCATTTTCCTGCACATGAGTCTGTAATATTTTTTCTTCTCGATTTAGTATCCATTTCAGATCAAGAGTTGTTTTTGTGTTGACCCATGAAACTTGAAAACTCAGCATATTTGTCGAAGATGGTCCTCAGCCAGTAGCGAACAGTCCCTTGCAACCACCAACTAGCTCGTTGTGCACTTCTCCGCCACCTGAGCCAACCATGTGGTCCCTCACCCATCTATCTTGATCGTATGTTTAAAGGCGACCCTCCCGAACCTAGTTGCATGCCTTTTCATTTGGTAATTGAGTATTGTAGTTTGCTTATCATGGACTCTTCAGGACATGGATTAATGGAGGGATTCAGTTGAAAGAATGGGCTATGTCTGTGCTCTTGTCCCCTAGACCCCTTTTGGATACTAACCTTGGATTCTAGTCTCGTGGGATCTCTTTTACTGACCATTTCGTTTCAGGGATGGTATTTCACAGGAAAACCTGATTTTGGTTGCATGATTCTGCTTCCTCATCCACATATATTCCCCCCTTTTCCTCTCATTATTACCCATTCATCATTTCTCCTGCTTGGGTCCACATTCTTCCATTGGGCCCACATAGGGCTTGGAATGATGCCCCTTTGGTTGATGTAGCTAAAAAGAAAAGCAAAGGCAAAATTGGCCACATTCAACAAGAAAATGTACCACAAGATGCAAAAGATGGTTGGGACAAACACATTTATCACGTGGGCAAAAGCCAATACATGAGCTCTACCCCATCATCATGGCCGTCACCCTGGTTCCTACAAGTTCTATGAGCCTCCCTCATCATATAGGAACCCATGATTGTCCCAATCCCTGGTGGACAATGAACCGCCCTACTTTAAAGGGGGGTATCAACTGCTACATCTCACACACCATGCTTTTACCCCTTGAGCCCTGAGTAGTTAATTGACGAAAAATCATGAAAATGCAAAAGGCATATAAAGAAGGGTGGAGAAATCAAGGCTGTGGCACCTCTTATACCACGCATAGTTTTAAAACTCCGACTTCGACTCTGACTCGGCCAAGCAATGACTCCGACTCCGACTCCGAAACAATAATGACTTGGCCGACTCGTTTTCAATGACTCGGTCGTTGTAAAAAATACATTAAATATTTAGTTTTTTAAAAAAAAAAACATAATTTTGAAGATTTTAAACATAATTTTAAAGATTTTCATTCATGTTTCCAAACACACAGCATTATAATATAGATGGAAGACAACATATGATCAAAGTAGGCTCATGAACCAATCCATTATATCAAATTGGTACCCAATGGCAATACATAGTCAACTTTCATACATGATCAAAGACTCAAAACAAAAAACACATAACTAAGGAGGCTA
>APFE030075697.1:0-12484 GCA_000404065.3 Pinus taeda | reverse complement strand
GCAATGTCAAAAAATGTCTAGCAAATCTAGTGATGGCAGGCCTAATAATATCCTTGCCCCCAGTGTGTTTCCTCATGAGGCTCAAAATCAATGTATGATTATAGATAAATTTTGTTATGCTTTTGGCATGATCTATGGTGTTTCTGACCCAATCTAATTTTCCAATATCCTCAAGCATGGCAATGTGCAGCGCATGGGGTCCAAAAGATGGTCTTGTGTTTTTCCTCTAACAATTTACCAGCAAGAACATAGTTAGAGGCATTATTTGTGATGATTTGAACAACATTAGCCACCCCCACCTCCTCAACAACCTGATCCAATAATTGAAACAGCAAGTGGCCATCTTTTACCTTATCAGATGCATCAACTGATTTTAAGAACATGGTTCCCTGTGGGCAGAATACAAGAAAGTTTATGATGGTACAGTTTCTTTGATCAGTCCATCATTCTGACATGATTGTACACCCTGTTCTCGCCCATGAGTTCTTGAACTCTTGCAAATACTCATTAATGGATTCAATTTCTTTCTGCAAACGACCCCCCCTTAGCTCATGCATAGTAGGGCCTTTGAAACCTTTTCCAGCAGCATGTATGGCTTCAAACATAGGCTCATAATATGGTGAACGAGCAGCATTAAAGGGAATATCAGCATCATACCACCATCTAGCTATGTAATCACAAGCAGTCTCCCTCAATTCTTTCTTCCAATGGTCATCTAAAGTGGGTTGCATTTGAGGTTTAAAAAATTCAGGACCATGTGCATCTGATGGAGAGGAGGCCGGAGTGAAATAACTTTTGATAGTCACATCACCCTTTTTTATTCTACCCTTTCCCTTATCTTGAATAGAACCAAAAGAGGGAGGAACATATCGGAAAGGATTGGATGCATTGGTTTGAGGGATAGAGGAAGAACCCTCAAAATCATAATGGGGGTTGGTAGAAATCATTTTTTGTATCTCCCTCTTCCTCCCAATTTCAGCCTGTAAGTCTTTTTGCCTAGCCTTATCTTCTTTTAATTTCTCAATGCTGGCCAACATATTCTTCCTAATCTCCCCAATATCTGGTGAGGTACATGGGGTAATTTGGCCTCTAATCCCTGCCAAGTGTTGCTTCAGTCCAATGTTTTAAAACTCCGACTCCGACTCCGACTCGGCCGAGCAATGACTCCGACTCCGACTCCGAAACGGTAATGACTCGGCCGGCCTGTTTTCAATGACTCGGTCGTTGTAAAAAATACATTAAATATTTAGTTTTTTTTATAAAAAAACATAATAAAAAATATTTAGTTTTTTTATAAAAAAACACTCAAGACTCAGACCCTAATACATAGTACATACAACAACATATATGATCATTACAAGGAACAACTCAAAACATAGGCTTTCTCAAAACATCCTCAACCTCAGACTTCAACATCAAAGCTTAATATATTTTATCAATGCTCTAGTTTATAAGGCTGATGACACTGCATAAGCTAATTACATAGAGATGATATAAATGAAGACTTACAACCCCCAAGAACGCCTCAAAATGCCATCAGCACAATAGTGTCAGACTACAAATTCTCTTTCATCAATACATCGTTTTTGACAGACTGAAAGAAAGCAATATATATATATCACAGACTTCTTGCATCAGCATAGCCGCACATACATTAAAACCCAAACAACAATGAAATTCTGACCTTAACTATTTCCTCTCAGCCATAAAAACTCAGTGTACCAAACTCACAGTAAATTTCAAGAAATAAGTTATGCAAACCTAGAAAATAATTCTCAATTGTTGCTAACCGAGTAATGGCATAGGCTCTAAGAATATGTGTCTGTCAGCTTCACTTCAATCCACCACCATCTATGTATGCGCACAGGTTACACTGTCAACTTCAAATATAATGTCGCTCTCCTCCAACGCAAAGGCTATTCATATCTTTAATGTTTCTTGCGGTCTCTGTAACAAAACACAGTAACTGATCTTCCCCAGTTCTCTGCTCTACGCACAACTCCTTCATGTAGGCACGAAGACAAGAGTTTACTCTATGTGTAAGTCTGGTCGTGCACACTATTAAGCACACCAAAAATTGCACTAGTATATTAATCAACTCGGCCGTTTCATAGTGGACTCGGTCCGTTTCGGCTGAGTCAGCAATGACTCGGCCGAGTCATTGCTGACTCGGCCTTCCGAACCGAGTTATTAACCGTTTCAATTGGCAGCCCATCGACTCGGACCAACTCGGCCGAGTCAATGTTGACTCGGCCGTTTCTTAAAACACTGCTTCAGCCTATTAATGCCCCCTAGACCTTCCTTAATTTTCCTATGGCAAAATTTGCATTGCATTTGACTATCAACCATTTCAACATATGCCCATGCAGGATCTCTTGCTTTAGGTGCCATTTTTTGAAATAGGAAATGAAAGCAAATCAATCTGAAAATGAAAAAAAAAAAACCTGATTCAATGTTCATTTATTTGACAAAAAACACTCTCTAAGCTTTCTAGATATGCACTTCTCAAGTTACTAAGCAAAAACAGATTTATAGAGGTGAAAAAATTACCTCCAGGCCAAACTGCCTCCTCAAGCTTGCTCCAAGAATCAACTCCTCAATGCTGCTCCAAATGGCTGCCCAAGAAGCTCCTCACTCCAGCTACAATGCTCCTCCAAGACTCCTCACTGTTGCTCCAAAACAAGCTCAAGAACTGCTCACTAACTTTCAAAGAAGACTCTCACTCAAATGCATAAGATTGCTGTGAGAGAATGAGAGCACTTGGGTGAGTTAAATAAGGTTTGGGAGGGGGATATGGACCCCAAACTACAATTAGCAATATCACATAACTGTTTGAACTCCAAAATAACCATAAAACTAATTTAAAATCCCAAAAAAATCAGTTAACAACGTGCCTTTGCGTTCGGGTTCCGTGGCCATGCAACTCGGCCGTTTCATATCGGACTCGGTCCGTTTCGGCCGAGTCAGCAATGACTCGGCTGTCCGAACCGGTTTGCTGACCGTTTTGATGCCCAGGCTAACGAAACGGACCAACTCGGCCGAGTCAATGTTGACTCGGCCGTTTCTTAAAAGTTAAAACACTGATCTTCCATGTTTAGAAGCACACATGAATCCGTGAGACTAAAAACCTCCTAGGATAGAAATCATTATCAGAAAAATAAATTTACCTAAGTTGTTACATACATTTGTCTTATTAGGATCATTTACATTATAAAATGCAGAATGGGTTTACAAAAATCCAGTGTACATATAGAAGATAATGGTGAATTTGTGGATCATCTGAATGCTCGGACATGATAGAAATCCATGCGCGAAAAAATGTACAGCTATGGGGTAGTTGACATGGAGTGGTCAACAGGGTGGAAAAGGACTTCCATTCAAGTGTGTTGGGTTTGAGGAAGGTGCAAATAGCAGCAAGGGAGACCCAGATCAGCTGAGATAGATTGAAGGATAGATCTAGGACTTGACCAGTTGGATTATATCTAGGTTCATTGTTGTGTATGCAATTTCCTCAGAGGGCCATTTTCCTATTAAGGGAGGCCAATTTGCTTCTGAAGTTATTTTAAATGAAGAACTGTTGATTGGGAATATTTGTGTGCTAATATGTGATTGAGATTGGTTGTGTTCTTTGCTTTCACTGACTGCTTTTGTTTATGTAAAGATCCTGGTTGTGCTTTTATTCAATAGATCTGAGATAATTCGCTAGGAAATAAGTTAGGCAGGTTACAAGGTTCAGAATTTAACATTTGATTCCATGTTAAGAATTGAGCACAAACAAGACGTAGCAAGAAACTAGCGGAAAAGGCTTAAGCCATCTTCAACACATTGTATTGATCTCAAGATATGAATTTATAGTACATCATTTTGACTGTTCTGGATCTAGATCTTGTTGACAACTCATCAATGGATCATGACAATGCCTCATCAAAGATATGGTTTACAACTCATGACAATTGTGGTCTTTAGACTTCGTGATTGTTTAGAGACTCAGTCTAACACTTTTAGCAATGTTTATTTTCTTCTTTACACTAGTGAAGATAGAGAGATTATTTTGATTTTTGTGATTTGGATTAATCACCTCCTAATAATATCTTAGATTCATTTTTTAACTCTTAATCACCCCACAATTTCTGCTTAAATTTTGATATAATAATATTTTTAATATTATCCTTATTCTGAAAAATGACCTCTTCCTTTATCCACCAATGGTCTAGGTAAGACTGAGTATCCTTATGCCATCCACGCCTATGCAATCTGTACATCCTCAACATATAGATCAGGTCCCATCATCAACATATGACCACAATGCTGAATGACATCACAATTGACTCTATTACTCAGATTCAGTTGACCAATAAAATCTCACTAGGCTCTTGCGGGGTAAACATATAACTTTGCACTAACCACTTTCCTCTAGATATCATGCACCCACTGCTTGAATAGTGCTTAGTGAGACTGTAAGGGTAATGTTGGGGAAGTGTGTGCGTCCATAAAATACCCTTGTATTTTCATGCTGAATCACCTGTCATCTGGAAATGCCTGTTAAGTGCCCCTAGAACACGCTGAAAAGTCCTCCTACGACACGAGGGGTAACAAAACACAAGTGGCATGCAATTTTTTTTTAATAATTTAATTTGTTTGCTCCAAAACTTTTCTAGATGATTTTGTGTAATTTTATTTGTTTATATTGTTCTTGTTTTCTAGGCTAGATTTCTTTATATTTCCCATGCCTTCTGAAACAGTTTTATTTTACATTATCTTGGACTATCTGTGCAATTTCAGATACTACACAGGTTATCCAAGGGATACTGGACCCTCTCGAGTTATTGAATTCCAGTCTGAGCGTCAGTTTGTGCAACTTCTTCATGAAGGTTATCCTGTTGTAGTTGCCTTCACATTAAGGTAGTTAGCAATGTTCTGTGCATGATGTTGTTATTCAAATCACTTTCTTGTGAATGGATTATTGTTGAGAAGGAAAGCCTTTTATGCTTCTAGATAACATTTTTCTTAGAAGTAATCGTCATGATGCCGTTGTTTGAAACTTACATATTTTGTTGCAAAAATTCATTGCAGATGTCCTTACACACGTCACCTTGATCAAATTCTGGAGTCATCTGCAGCTGAATTCTATCCACACATAAGATTTATGCGTGTATGCAATCATTAAATTGACTTCCATATATAGTTTAGAGACATGGATGCTTATTAATCATTCTACTATTCAATGTATATGTGCTATTCAATGTGAGTTATATTTTTCTAATCTTGTTTATTGTTGATGGATAAGGGTTAATAAATATTTACCATAGTTTTTCTGATATTTTAATATCTTTATTCTCCTTGAGAAATTTTTTTCATTAAGCTCTCTTCAGGTGACCTATGTTAAGCTTCTTCCCTTATAAAGTAATGTAATATAAAGTGTGCTGTTATCAAGTGAAATATGACCCCATCTACTAGCAGAAATCGTCACCTAGGCAAAATGTATCATCAATTCTATCTAACCATGTCTCACCAGGGAATAATAAAATAAAGTGCTTGTATCACATATCGACTGTGCCATTGCATCTTTGAAAACAGATCGAAGTATCATCGATCGATCAATGGTGCTCTTGCTAGGCCCTAGGGGCATAAACAAGCAACTGCGTGCTATCCACATCCCTCTGAACATCACACATCTAACCATTGAGGCAGTTAATCAGCATAGAATACCATAAGGGTAATGCCAGTGGAAGTGTGCGTGTCCATAAAATGGCCCTTATATCTGTCAAGTGATTGATCAATGTCATCAGAATGTCTATCTTTGCCACTGGCTGTGTTCTCATGCAATATGAAGGGTAACAAGGAGCATACTCTTTGAAGACTTGAATGCACAAGATGTTCTTTGTGTAGCGTATATAAGATTGGTATTGAATCCTCAGGAATGTTATGACAGAAATGTGGGATTTGAAAGATCCCTAGCTTTCTGTAAAATTGTGCTTTTATCCTTGCTATTTTAGTATTTTTTATATTCCATGAAACACACTTGATGTTGTAATCTCTGCTGTTGTTTTTAGCTTGTAAAAGTTGCTAGCTTGTAAAAGTTGCTGTAGAAATTAATATCTAAGATGTTAACTATTCATATCTACCATTTTTACAAGAAGGTGTTGTCATTTGCTTGTGCTAAAACAGGTTGAATGCCCCAAGTATCCAGGCTTTTGTATAGCTCGTCAAAGGAAGGACTATCCATTTATTGAGATATTTCACAGCCCAATGCAGGTATGCTAATTATGATTAATATAGGTTTGCTAGATATTTTGTTTTACGCAATCCTTTGTCCCTATCTTTGAAGGGTTTGTTTTAATTTGCAAGATCTTTAGAGAGAATTGAATATACAAATTGGGTTTAATTATGTTAATAACCACGTTGGATTAGACTTCCTGTTTTTTTATGCCTTTTGCGAGCCCAGAGATCAAGTGTGGGCAGGTGTTGTGCAGGGAATGGAGGAAACTCCATCGCAATCACTGCTACAGAATCATAGAGACAGCAGCCAAGGACAAATCTATAGCCGCACTAATATTTCCATGGAATGAGACTTTTCATATTGGACTTCCTAGGTCAAGAATTTGCTGTGGAGGGTGGAATTTCTTGAAATTGAAAACCAACAGCTCCATTCAGAAGTAATAGACTTCAAACAGCTGGTTTCTAAATGAAAACACAAGAAAATTGCATTTACAAAAAGCAATTGAGGATTCACATGTGCTCCAAAAAGAAATTCTGAACATTAAAAATTTACAAGAGGAGATGAAATCATAGTAGGCCATTTTTAAACAGGAGGCAAAAATACAACAAAAGACACTTAAACTCTTGGGTTGAAGTGGTTATGAAAAGGGAGCAACCTCCCCATTTATCATCGCTGAAGGGGTGGTACAAAATAAACTGAATGAGGAATGCTTCCGCCAAGCTCGAGAGTTTCATCCAAGAGTACATTGGCTTCCCTCTCTCGTGGCCCCTTCGGGTCCCATATGACGTCCTTCCTTCACAACACTCTAGATCTGATGGATCTCACCCTCGAGCATACAATGATGGGCATTGTTGCTACAAAATCTAGTAGACCTTGAAGAGGGGCACCCTACAAGGCTAAAACTAGACCAAGAGAGAACAATGGGGTAGTGGCCCAATGTACCTATAGCCAAAACCCCCTGCTCTTTATGGATTTTCACCGATGGGAGGAGTCCTAGTAATTGAGAAGATCACCCACTGGATGTTCTAAAGTTAGGGCACAAGGTGACACAATAAGGCTTTCTACAAGAAAGGCATGATTTAGGTTCAAGGCTCCAATTGGAGGCAATTTGCTTTCTTGATAGAGGCCTATTTGATGAGGCACTTGACCTAGGGTTTCATTAATGAGTTGAGTTTTGGTGTAACTAAAGGTCAAGGCTAGGAGTAAAGGCTTTCAACAATGTATATTAGCAAGTCCAAGGCTCATGAAACCTTCAAAGAATCCCCTAAGTTGAAGCAAGACTAGACAAGGGGCTCCCCCTTAGTGCAAACAACTAGGTCAAGAAAATTTATGGAGAAGATTGAAGTGGATTCTCACCAAAAGGGCAAATTTTGTGGCAAACGCTAATCCCACAAACTCACCTTTCCTAGGGATTCATACCACGCCCTAGTTAGCTCACTTGACCTGGAAGGGGCCAAATTTAGAGAAAGAAAAATTATGGATTAAAAGAGAGTTTGATCACCAACCATTTGGACCAATCCCTTATTCCTTGGGAGTATGGAGTCCATGATGTCTTAGATTTGCAAATAGTCACTAAGGAGGCCGAAATTTTGATGCCCTAGCAACAACAGTTCAAGCAATTATCTATGCAATGGAAAATTGTAATTTTCATGCGAGAGTTAATGAATGTTGAAAATAGTAGCGAGAAAGGCCCTTCTTTGACTTGTGCCTGAGTCAAAGAGACTAGAAGTAGTTTTTCCTTAGCATGCACAAGTTCCAACGTCCTATAAGTTAGAAACCAATTCCTGTAAGTTGGAGCTAATTCTTAAAAATTAGGACGAGCTCCTAAAATTCACGGCGAATTCCTAAAAGTTAGGACATGTGCATGAAGTAATTTGATTAGTGCAGATGTGGAAGGCTTAGTTATTGTCTTCTAGTGCGAGTTAATTTGAGAAAGGACGAGCTAAGAGAGCCTTAACTTCTAAATCAAGGGAGGACGAGTTACAACAACTTGATAGCCTTTAACAACTCTTCAACCAATAATTTGATTTCCTAAAATAAAAACTTGCCAAATTTAGCCTATTTGAAAAGCTTATAAGGACCAAGGCACAAAATTATTCATTGTCTTGTGAGCACAAGCTGGTGAGACAAGGCGATAGAGAACACATATTTGTGTTTGTGTGTGTAAGCTTGTGAGAGGATCAACGTACCAAGAGAGGCTTGTGTGCAAAAATTTATACGAGAATTTCCTTGGGATTTGCGCAAGGAAATAGGGAAGTAGGGTTCAGAGTCTTGCAGGTGTTTCAACTTAGTACAAGCATAGAACACCAGATTGGTTTCTATTGAAACAAGATTGTTTTTTGTAAGAGATATATTGCTCATTCTTCTATCAATAAAATTCTCAATCAAGCAGAGGGTTTTCCTAGTTGGGTTCCTAGAAAATTTGTGTTTTTATATTGTGTGATTGTGTTATTTCTGTTCCTATTCCATTGCAAGATTAGTAGGGAAATTCTGTGTCTTTATGAAAATAAATTAGATTTTAGATTGTTCATACAAGCAGTTGCAAAATTTCATGGAATTTCTACATGGTATCAAAGCGTCGATCATAATAAGGACCAACACATCACAAGTGCAACACCTCCCAGGAGAAGTGTTGCATTTGTAACTATGGTCGGTCTTCATAATGTACTTTTGGTCACTTGATGTAATTATATTTATCATTTTAAAGCATATTTATAAATGCTTGAGTCAAAAGAAAATTTATTTTGAGTCAAAGTCCCACTGCGAATTTTAAAAGATGTAAATTTGAATTTTTGAAATGAAATTTTTTGGCTTTAAAAGTGACAAGTCAACTCCCTCCAAGGCAAGTCGGCTTTGGCCAAGAGACACATCCATTCACCCTAGACAAACTACTATATAAAGGCAACTTGAGCTCCTCATTTGGGAAATCCACATTCCTCTCTCAAGACAGTTTCTGGGTAAGTGAGCGAAGGACAAGAAGGATAAAGAAGGACGAAGAAGGTCATATTTTCTCTCTCCTATCTCTCTCTAGCAACTCACACATGTGAAGGAATCTCTCCCTTTGTGATTCATAGTTTCTGGGGCAATTGTTGTAGGGGGCCAAAATTCACTGGGGGAACTACATTAGGGCCAAAATTATGGAAGTGCAGGGTCAAGAGCAAAGTGTAAGATCAGTTTGGGTAACTTGACTTGGAGGAGAAGATTAGGTTTTGACCATGGGTCTAGGTGTGTCTCTTATTGAACAAGAAGAATTTCTCTATTGAAAAGGTTGTTGGGATTTTCCTTGTAGTGGGTTTTCTGAGGGTAAATCTTGTCTCTTTTTTGTGCATTGTGATCTCTACTGTTCTACTGTTCTTTATTGTTGAATTTCTGAAGTATAATTGCCAAATGATATATGGTAACAAGTTAAAAGAAGATCTAAATCAAAAGTAATGATCAAAATTTCAGAAATATTGTGCTAACCTTAATTGCACTTAAAAATCAACATGCTATTAGAGCTTTGGTGACGAAAGGAAGGTACATTGGGATCACTTTTGCAGAAACCCTAGAGAGCATTTTATGAAAGTCCTTGTACATTGGCATCTATGGCTTCCTCCATGAAATCCGAAAACAAGCTAGAGGGAACATCAATTTTTAGAGCTTGGAAAGTCAGAATAGATCTTATTCTTGCCAAAAACAAAGTGTTGGATATTGTGACAGGAAAGACTACTGAATTGACTGATGCAACTGGAAAAGCGAAGTTTAAGGAGGATGACATTACTGCCATGAGTCTAATAGTATTCTCCATTAGAGATCATCTCATTCCCTACATTGCAAAGCATGATACCTCCAAGAAGATGTATGATGCCTTAATAAATATCTACACTATCAAGAATGTTGGTCAGTCCATGATTTTAAAGAATGAGCTCTGAAATACAAAGATGATTGATGATGACAATGTGGCTGAAGCAAGGTTGATGACTAGAGATCGTCAAGATGAAGAAGTTCAAGCCCTTGCAACTCACTTCAAGAACAAGGGAAAGAAGAAGTTTGGATGTCAACATAAGAAGTCAGGATAGGGATTTTCTTCCTTTAAGAAGAAGAAAGACTTATCAAAGATACAATGCTACAATTGTCAAGAATATGGACATTTTAAGAGAGATTTTCCTAATATGGCGAACAAGAAAAGAAAAGGGAAACAACATGCTTTAGCAGTAGAAGTTGAAGAAGAAAAGCACAGAAATCGAGGAAATCCATACAACGTATTTATGGCAGCTTGCACGCTTTTCTAGGTAGGCTGTACCGCAGTATTTAAGGCTGAAATTGGGCACAAAAATCGAGGAGGCCGTACAACATTTATTGCTGTTCTGCTTTGCTGTTTGCAAGTTTTCCAGTTGGCTGTGAGGCACGGAAAACGAGACAAGTTGTAAAAGTTTGCTCGCTGATTTTTTGCAGAATATTTCTCTTACTGTAAAAACATTTTCCAGAAATAAGAAGGAGCTTTCGAATTGGTTTTCCCCAAGAGTTGTAGGGGTTTTTCTAGGGTCACTTTGACAAAAAATAACTGTGTTTAAATGTGTTGAATGGCTGTTTGTACCTGCTGATTTTTTTATTTCTGCATTTTCCAGCATTTTGTAAAATTTCAAGAATTTGTGTTTTCAACAAAATTTATTTTTTCAGTTGTTGAATGTATGGATATGGGAAAGGGCATTTAACTATTTTGGAGAAATAAGGTGAAACTGAAAACCGGGGTGGGAAATGAGAAATTTTTACATGGTATCAGAGGTTGAGTGCTGAAATGCAGTTTGGGACAGCAAGGAGGAAAATTACAGCATGTTGATTTTTCACTTAGAAAATTCCAACAAGCTGATTTTTCACAAACAACAATTTTATCTTTACTACAGCAGTGTTATTTTTTAGTTTTAGGACAACAAGATGTCATTGGGATTGAGGATGGAGGATAGGTTGGATGGGCATAACAATTACAGTGTTTGGAAGGAGAGAATGCAGAGCATCTTTGAGGAGGCAGAAGTCTGGGACATTATGGTGCATACCACACAGAACCCTGTTGTTGTGCCTACTGATGCTACTTTGTTGGCTGATTATAATAAAAAGAACAATAAGGGTCAAAGACTAATTCTAGACAGAGTCAAAGACTATTGCATTCCTCATGTGAGGGGAAAGAGAAATGCCCATGAGATGTGGATAGCATTGTCCAATCTCTACCAGAGTACCAATGAGAACCGGAAAATGGTACTGAAGGAGAAGTTGAAGACCATTAAGATGGGTAATGATAGTGCAGCTGGATATCTCACAAAGATTACTAATGTGAGAGATGAGTTGGCAGCAGTTGGAGAGGTCATTCCACCCATTGAGTTGGTGCGGATTGCAGTGAATGGCCTCCCCCGTTCATGGATGAACTTTGCTGATGGGGTTTGTGCATGTGAGGCCCTTCCCACATGGGAGAGGTTTTGGGATGATTGCATTCAGACAGAGATCAGGAAAGGTCAGCTTGGGGCAGCCAAGCCAGTTGAGCAGGATGAGGATGTAGCACTATTGGCAGGAGGCAAGAAAGGCAAAGGGAAGAAGCAGCCTTCCACAAGCAATGGTGGGGGCAAAGGACTATTCCAAGGTGAAGTGTTGGAATTGTCAAAAGATGGGACACTATGCAGTTGTGTGTCCGGAGAAGAAGAAGAAGAAGGGGAAGAACCAGAGTGTGGCAGCTTTAGCAGAGGTTGAGGACTTTGCAGATTGTTTTAACCGGGAGTTTGTGTGAGTCCTCTAGTGCAGGATCACCTGCCACACAGGTTCAGAGGGAGCATGCTTTTCCCTCGATTAGCGGAGCATCTTCGGGTATCTGGTATGTGGACAGTGGGGCTTCACGTCACATGACTAGAGTCTGTGAGTACTTCTCAGAGCTTTCAGAGAGTGGCACTGATATGGAGGTAGTACTCGGTGATGACAGAGTTGTTAGAGCAGTCGGTGCGGGGACACTGACATTTCAGAGGGAGTCCAAACCTCTCTTGAAGGTGTCAAATGTTCTTTATGTGCCAGGGATGAGGAAGAACCTCATATCCGTCTCAGCTTTGGAGGACAGAGGATATGAGGTACTGTTCAGGGGATGACAGGTGTTGATGTATCTCAGGGGCACTCCAGCTGATTTAGCTAGAGTGATAGGTGTACGCCATGTAAAGGTGTACAAGTTTGCATTCCAGTCCCTTTTGGCATTGAGCAGTAGTACCGACAGCAGAGCTAGCAGTTCTGAGCTGTGTGAGATTTGGCACC
>APFE030075696.1:68878-126713 GCA_000404065.3 Pinus taeda | reverse complement strand
GCCTACCTCCACTGACAGAACCACGGATGCAGAGATGGGTCGATCTCATGTCTCCGCATGTTGGCCAGCCCCAGATTTTTTTTTCTGAGACCTTCTTTGAGTGATTTGACCGTCAGGAGATGGTCTACGCCAAGTTCCCATATGCTGGTATGGACTTCCGAGGTGATCCGGATTTCGTGCTGTCGGCTCGAGAGTAGTGGGATGTCATGGGTAATTTTCTTCTGACCATATCTCTGTTCATTGTTGTTTATAATGTTCTTATATTCTTAAGACTAATCAAAACTCATGTGCTCATGCAAATGTTGGCCCAGTTCCACCAGTTTAAACGACATACTACTGGAGTGCCGAGCTGATGGACTAGGCTCTTACGCTTGATTGCACAGGCAGTGACTTGTTATCACCAGCACCATTAGGCTAGGGTGCCCCCTAACATTTTGATTTTTGGGTCATTTGACCAATTTTGTCTTGGTTACAGAGCATTATGTACAAACTATAAATAGTTATGGAATATATTTTTGATTTTCGGAGCTTTATTTATGTTCAATTACATGATCCTGCTGCATATATTGATGTCATGCTTCTTTTTATAGATGTCGCAAATGTCTATCTAACACATAATTTGCCAATGAATCTATTAACGTGTTTAAACTTCTGGAAATATGTTGATATTGGATGAAATCAAACTGTCTTTCCAAAATTTTGACCCTTAGGAACATGCGATAGATAGCTGGATTTCGTACAACATAGATGCCGGTGAGTTGTAGAATGACGAACCATGAGTCTAGCCTGACGACAGGTCGGCATATACCATGTGCAATGGCATCAGAAAGGAGTTCTATTAATGTGTTGTAATCAACGATATTGTTCGTAGACCGACCAATACATACTCCTCTGAAACTTACTAACTCACCGCTGGGATTGAAAATGGTCCATGCCACAGAAGAAAGATTCCGCGAGCTACGACTTGCTCCGTTGGAATATCCAACGAATGATTCCAATAGGTTCGACATCTGAAACGAATGAAAAAAGTGAATTACTTAGCCAAATTAAATGCTCTTCGTGAAAACAAAAATGTAACAAAAGCACGAGGAATACTATGCGAGATCAAGCATAGTAGCATTTGAGGTACAACCGGTTGCGAGGTTGTGCCAGTGGAATCCCATCATAGTTCATCAACTCGTAGGCTCCTTTTGCTAATACTCGTT
Organism: Pinus taeda; assembly: GCA_000404065.3. Classification (NCBI taxonomy): domain Eukaryota; kingdom Viridiplantae; phylum Streptophyta; class Pinopsida; order Pinales; family Pinaceae; genus Pinus; species Pinus taeda. The sequence continues at coordinate 125,508 of APFE030075696.1, read as the reverse complement.
TAAAAATATAGGGACCCATCCATAACGATTTTAATTTTCCTGCTCCCCATTTATCGGATTCCTAGTCATAAAGTAACACCAAGTCACCCTCTGAGAAGACGCGAGGTTTGACATTCTTGTCGAACTGTGCTTTGACTCGTTTCTTATGAGCCTCGTTAGCCAAAGCTGCATCACGACAGGTTTCATCCAAATGGATTAATTCCAAGAAAAGAGCCTCTTCTTCTGAGGTTCCGGGGAGAAGGTCGACTGCGAGTTTGAGGGATGAGATTTCACATTGAACCGGTAAGATTGCTTCGAGACCGTACACCAATTGAAAAGCTGTGAATCTGGTTGAATTTCTTACCAATGTCCGGTATGCCCACAAGGCCGAGTATAAGATTAAGTACCAATCCCATTTGTGGACTCCGATCATCCTTTGCAACATGCGCTTTAGGACTTTGTTGATTGCTTCAACTTGTCCGTTAGCTTGCAGATAGTATGGAGTAGAGCTATCATGGGACAGTCCTAATTTGGCAGACAACTCAACCATCATGTGATTGCAAAAATGCAATCCATGATCTATGACTATGGCTTGTGGAATGCCGAATCTGGAGACTACGTGATTGAAAAAGAAAAGGGCAGCTGTTTCGCCGCTATTGTTTAATGTAGGCATTGCCTCGGCCCATTTGGTAAAATAGTCCACCGTGACTATTATGTACCCATGACCCTTGGTCGAGGTGGGGTTACATGTCATGAAATCTATGCCCCATTTGGAGAATGGCCCAACAGCTACTATTGGTTGCAGCGGTGTGGGTGGTCTTCTGGTTTTGCTATCGAAAATTTGGCAAGCATGACAACTTCTAACTGCGGTTATGCAATCATTGAACATTGTTGGCCAGAAGTATCCTGCTCGCAATTTTTTTTGTGCCGTAGCATAACCAGATTGATGCCCCCCACATGTGCCTGAATGGTAGTCATTTAGGACTTTTTTGGCCTCCTCAAGGGAGAGGCAGCTCCGCAGAACTGTATCGATACCACGATGGAAAAGAGTATCACTAACGATCACGTAGTCTTTTGCTTGGTATCAAATACGTCATTGTTCGGAGCGTGAGGTATTAGACCTATATGTTTGTGTCTGGAGATAAATGATTATATCTCTGTACCACAAATCGCTTGAAGCTATCAAAAAAAAAAAATTTGTCCACGATTGCTTCTTCAGATCTTGCATCATTAGACGACGATGGGAGATCACATAGTAACTCCACGAATACTAGGGCTTTCTTTGATTTGGATATTTTAAATTCCAAATCAAACTCTTGGAGAATCGCTATCCATTTCGAATACTTGCCCCCCAGCAACTGTTGTGACAATATGTAAGTCATGGCGTTGCAATATGACAAAATGGTATTTTTCCTAAAGAGGACGTAGTGTCGAAATCTCTGTATTGCTTGAACAACTGCGAGGGCTAGCTTTTCAGCGTAGGAGTATTTAATTTCCGTATCATTTAAGTTTCGGCTTAAATAATATATAGGATGTTCAATTCCATTGTCTTCTTGAACTAAAACCATTGCTATGGTTGTATCTACTGCAGCCAGATACAGGTTAATTTTTTTTTGATAATCATGAGCATACATTAATGACGCTTGTATTAGAGATTTATTTAAAGCGTCAAAGGAAGCTTGTGTGACCTTGTCCCAAATGAAGGTTACATCCTTTTTCAACAGACGGGTATAACCTTTATCTAGTTCGGCATAATTTGGAATGGGCATCCTGAGGAAATTTGCTTTCCCTTGGAGTTTCTAAATCTGAAGCAGGCTTGAAGGTGGAGGCAAATCGATGATTGTTTGAACCTTCCAGGGGTCAAGACGAATCCCATCCTTTGAGACAATGAAGCCAAGTAAACGACCAGAACTGACCCAAAACACACATTTGTGCGGGTTGAGTCTTATCTTGTAGTGTCGCCAACGTAGAAATATTGCTCTCAAATGGCGTGGATGATCGGTCCGCTTTCGTGAATGAGCTGGGAGATCATCGAGATAAGGTTGAACAATGTTTTTGATGTCATGGAAAGCATAGTTCATTACTCTCTGAAAAGTTGCCCCTGCGTTCTTGAAACCAAAGGGTAGCTTGCGATATGTGAATGTGACCCATGGACAAATGAATGCAGTCGTTGATTGGTCCTGTGGGCGGATATCTATTTCATTACCCGAAAAATCCATCCATGAATGAAAAGATTATGCATCCGGCGCATTCATCAATAATCTGGTCAGTAAAGGGTGTAGGGTAGTTGACTTTTGGACAAGCTTGATTTACATCCTTGTAATCAACGCACACTCTAATCGTTCCTTGTTTTTTCATCACATGAACAATATTGGATACCCAATTGGTTAGAGGAACGGGGTAAATGAAACCAGCATGGAGGAGTTTTTCGACTTCCGCCTTGATGGCAATGGCTTCCTTGGGGTGCACCTGCCTTAGCCAATGTTGTACCAGTTTGACATCTGGATACATCTTAATCTCGTGTTCAACTATGCTTAAGTCGATACCTGGCATTTAATCATATGACCAAGCAAAGACATCTCTAAACTCGTGAAAGAGAGTACTATATATTTCTAGTTCGGAAGAAGAACAAGATTTGCCAACATGAATGTTCTCTACAACATCTATTTTGGTCGAGATGTTTATGGCAATAGTCTCTTCGATATTGGATAGGTTTCTCTCGGAATCCACCGTGTTTACAGTATTCGTCAGAAATTCAAATACTGAAGGATGTTGTAGGTCGCCGGAATTATCTTGTTTACAAGTTAGAAGATCGGAACGATGGTGGTGATCTTCCCATGGTGCCCCATCGATCATCATCGGTTGAATGATTCCTTCGTCTGTAAGGTGTACTTGCAACCACGGATCTGAAGGGGTGCCATATTCTTTAGATCTATCTATCCAAATGCTTGACGAGTGTTGATGCTGGTTTGCCTCCCATGGTGAGACAATTGATTGCTATAATATTTCTAGCGGGGTTAGAGGCAAAACCTGCGAATGATCCATCTTAACATCATTTTCTGACATCTTTTGAATGGAAGATATCATATTGCAAGTTCCTACATTAGCCACTTCCGCCAAATTGGTAGGAGGCGGTAGGGTAAAGGTTCCAATTAACGTACGGTCTTTTAGTAGGCCTACTCCAATATTATGAATCATGCTAGGGCTTCCATGGATCATTGGAATGCTTCCCGTAACTTGCGAACTGTTGTGGAGAAAAGTTTGTTGGTCGATGATTGTAATTCCTCCTTGGGAAGGAAATGCAATTTTCCTAAAGTAGGTCGACACAACAGCTGCAATGGCATATATCCAGGGTCTTCCTAGTAGGATGTTGTAATCAAGATTTTTGTCGATGATTTCAACATTGATTTCTACTGTTTTTCTCCCCAGTTCGACTTGCAAGTTACTTAGTATCCCATACGGGGTGTACGTTTGTCCATAAAATGCTTTTAATGTTGTTGACGATAGCGACAAAGATGGAGACCCCAGAGTTTTCTAGCAACTCATCAACATGATACATGTGGATGCTCCCTCGTCAATAATTGTTCTATGAACAGTTTTGTTGAGGGCTTTCACTTGAATGAGGGAAGTTAGTTGAGCTAGCAACTGTGGGTCATATCCTTTATGATTAAAAGATACAAGATTGGAATCCGGGTGGTCAATCCCACCTATTGCTGACAATAAAGCCTGCTTTTGGGAGGGGCAATTTTCCAGTACTTCAAGAGTCGACATCGCGGATGGCGATTCGGCTAAATCCTCCACTATAGTATAGTGTTGTGCTGCTCGGGCACGAGGATTAAACATCGATTTGTGTACTACTCTCTTTGGCGGTTTTATTGTTAATTCAAGAATGATGGGTGGCAAGAATTTTGTTGAAGTCCTTGTTGAACTACTAGGTTGGTCATTGTCCTTGTTCTTCAACATCTGTGGATTCCCATAATCTTTACTCCTTGTCATTATAAGAGTTTCATTTAGTTGCTTCAAGACTCACAACATTAGAACTTGGGACCGGGAAGAATTTTCGCTAGGAACCATATTTGTTCCTAGGTTTGGAAACGAATCCGTCAATAAAACCGAGGTTTTTGAACTTTTGAAGAATTTTCTAAGTTCTTATTTATATGTACATTCTCAGGTCCAATGATCCTCGTCACATATACTGCATGGACTTTTGGGTTTTGCATTCCCACAAGGGTTTGCAGAACGTTTCCTAGGAGATGAGTCTCCCTGGTTTTTCTTCTTCCCTTGTTTTTTCTTCTTGCCTCCTAGTTGCTTAGTTTCTTTTCCTTTGTCTGTTGATACAACATTTACTTCTGAGGCTAGAAGTTCCTCATTTGCAGCTTGACTCAAAACCATGCGGGCCTTTTTGGATTTGGCCTTTGCGGTTTTAGTGCTTGTCGTGCCTATCACACCATCGCCGACATAAGAGTCTTTGTTTGATTTAGGAGGTGGAGGGACGGAGAATTCTCGTCTAGGAGCGTCGGGGATTTTATCTTAGAGAAAGCCAGACTAAGTATAGATCAAGTCTAGATATTGTGCATGAGCAATAAATTGCTCTTGAGTGATAACTCCACCCTTTGCCACATCTTCTGTAATAGCGGGTAACAGTGACTCAATAAACCATTCAGCCAATAGCTGATCAGGAACATATGTTTTCACCATTCTACGACAACGCCGCCACTCATGAATATGATCGGATATATGAGTGGCTATCGTTTGTTTGAAATTGGTGAGCAACTTAGTTCATGTTTCGTACCTGATAGGTAATTGAAAATGGGTTAAAAAGGTTGTGGCTACAGTACTGAAGTTATCAAATGAAGCTCTAGGTAGTTCGATATACAACTTTGCTGATGGACCAATTAACGTGTGCTGAAAGAGGCAAAGCCGAATCGAATCATCATTGAGAGTGTTTGACGAACACCATAGATGAAAGGTCATCACATGATTCGATGGGTCTTCGCCCAAATTTCCATTAAATTTAGGAATATCTGATGGAAGTTTAGGCGGGATTGGCATACAATTGTTGACGCTTGTACTTGCGATACAGCTACAATAGCCAGCGTAGTGGGAATGTTTGCCATAGGTGAACTTTGTTGTATCGAGCATACAACTCTTGGCTGTTGAGACAGGATTGGTACCCAACCGCTAGTTGTGATTCCAGCATAACCCAAATTTTGTTGCGAACTCACGCATGGTTGTCCTCCTAGGGAAGACAATGAAAGGGTATATGGCCCTCCATACAATGGTAATAGAGTGCTCAAAGCAATAATTTACCTTTGGGGACCAGTTTGCCCAAATTGACCTTGTGATAGATCAATTTTTCGAGACTCAACATAAGAGATTCCAGATATAATTCCAGAAAACCAAACAGGAACATTGCATACTGTCGAAATAGTCCCAAGATGGACTCCATCCAGCGATTGAAAACTGGTTGGGACAGATGGCACGCCGACGAACATTGTCAGAATAGCAGAAGGAACTTTCGTTGTTGCTGTGTCAAGTGACAGATTCCTTGATGTTGACGGTTGTTCAGACATATTAAGTCCATCCAAAATATTCCTCAACGATTCTTCAGGAACTTCTGAGGGCGGGTGAATATTCTCTGATGAAGAAAGATATAGGGTGATCCCAGCTCCAAGTTGCGTTGGAGTGCTAGATGAAGGATCTTCCACAATCTCTTCTATGGAAATCAATCCAGGAGGAAGAGGTAGACTGTCAGGTCTGTAAAATATTTCTCGTGCCGAAGAAGATGTAACTGGTTAAGGAATAGAAGTGTTAACCGTCACACTAGGATCAGTTGTGATGTCCTGTTATTGTTGCGGAATTTCTTCTGTAGAGGCAGGGATTCCAGAAATTTTCGAAGTAACCGGAGTCTCTAAGAATGTTGGAGTGCTTGCCAAAACCAACCTAGGGGACTTTGATCTGGTTAAACGAGTTCGCTTCATCAAGAATAGCTTCACTTCTAGAGTCAAGAATGGTTGACTTGTAAGTCTCCGCAAACGATGGGGTTTTCATTGACTTTATTCCACTATTGCGGATTACTTGATCAACTTAAAAGAAAAGGGAAAAATGTTTTTCAAATTAAATGAATTTTAGATGCTTTGACACAACTTGTTTTTTCAATTTTAAAGAGTCGAGAAAAAACAAAAGATGCTCTAGTCACCTTACATTTTTATTGAGCTTGAAGTGACAAGCGCTCAGAGGACCTTTTCCTTTAAGGAGTCTGAAAAGGAGCAAAATGGACTTCTCTGGAGATCCAGGCAAAGAGGATGACCAAACCAATCGTAAAATTGTAGAATAATTTTTACGGTACGACAGTCAGTCTTCCCGAATGTTGTGTTCGGTGCATTACGATCGATAGGGCAGCAGACACGGCTTCCTAAGGATAAAGGATGGAGCCTATAGTGGTCTCCCAATATATACGTGACGGTACGTGGGAGCATAAGTCCGTACTAGCACTTGCTGTCTCAGAGTGGAGGAATCACCCAACCAACACTGAAAGAAACAATTACCAGGCTTTACGACGTCGGAATACGTCTCTAGCCTAGAACTATAGATGTGCGTTAAGTTCCAAAGCATTGTTAGATTCATTGAGATTTATTTTAAGTTGATCTTGCTTAGCAGTGTTACTTTCAGGTTCACCACGTGATGTATGTATAATTCCTAAATGCAGTCTAAGATGATAAACAGACGTTTTATCGTCTTTCAGCAATGAAAATCCTAGCTACTAAGGGGAAGAAATTCAAGCAACTTTTCTTCATAGAGCACAGAGCACACGCTAATATGCACAATCCTAAATCAAGCCAAGCATACAAGATGCAAATGGACATGCATGTATTGGTTTTCAGCTCTCTTAATGTGTAAATGACACTAAGAAAACTATGTGCAAAACTGAATTACTTTTAAAGCGACTGTACTCAATAAAATTCTTTTTCAAAACGAAGTGAAAGAAAGAGAGAAACTTTGCGATTTTGAAATGGAAATTGCTTTTTGACACTTTAAAACTAGTAAATCAAATCTTATGCAACAATTACCGTATAATCAACTATCTAAAACAATGGGATTTCTTTCTAAAATAGAAAATGACAGCTACGACACTTTCATATCTAGAGATGACAGTTCGCCTATGTTACTTTTTGCAAAAGAGAACTAAAAGGGCGCACAATACATAAAAAAACGTTTAGAGTTCTTTGCACTAAGGAGGCGAAATAATGCTAGAGAAGGGGGTATTCACAGAAGCACACTGATTACAGACAGAAAAAATTCTTGAATAAGACTGAAAATAGTGAGAAAAATCCACAGTCGGGGGGTAAAATCAGTCCTCCCTGACCATCGCACCTGTTACATAGTGAACCCAGTATGCAGCGCATCTACTCCATTCGCGAAGTGCGATGCATACAGGCTAGATGGTTACAGTGCGAGAATTTGAACGAGATTTTACTCACAGTTTGTAGTTTAGTTCAAGTGTTTAAGCTGAATAAGTACAGATCAATGTATGTAAAACACAGGGGTGATTTAAGAGGTTACTAAAGCCACCACTCAAGGCAATTAGATTGCTTGCAGATCTATTGTTTAATTTATAAACAAAAACCCAGAGATTAACTGAAGCATCATTGATCTACTTTACATTTTTATGACAAATGCAGTTCGAAGGCTAGCTTGCTTGACTTCAGGCTCCGTCTGTATGTTTATAAAAGAAACAAGGATAGATAGGCTAACAAGTAATCTAGTCATTCCCCAGTGGAGTCGCCATTTTGTTATACGGGAATAGTGTCCACACAGATGCTACTATTCCCACTAAGATGGATGGCTATCTTAGAAACAAACAATCAAAATCTACTATTGATTCCTTTTATGAAATAGATGAGAGGAGAACCAAGAGGGCCAACCTGAGTCTTGCACTCGATTCCCTCTCCTTCTTGATAGAGTTTTGCCACTTGATCTTTGTCTACTCAGCTTCAAAAGGACCTGTAGAATCAAAACAACATACTACTATGCAAGAAACAAGGATCTAAATTCATAAATAATGCAGGATCAGATGTACATTCACCATATACAAGCATATATAAACAAGTACACCAGAATATGGAAGGAAACAAGAATAACTTTATTCAGATAAAAGGTAGCAAGAAGATTACAACCATGAGTAGCTCTAGCCCAGCATCATCCTCCAGCTAAGAAGCCCTTCTTCACCTCAAGCAAAGCAAAATCACCCAACACTGTGAATGTACCCCAAAATACCAACAACACTTCTCTATAAGTTACAAAATTTGAGCCTCCGGATCTCTGTGAAGAGGGATCCATATATAGAGGATTACAAAGAGGTGAGTCATCTTTTGGGATCTTTATTAGTGTCTTCTCTCTGATAGTTCCTGCTTCCACTTGGAGAATGAAGATCTCTTACTCATCCATGGTCAAAAATGGAGTGGCAAGTGTCAGAGGGGAAGCTTCTGGAAGATTCCATGATCTTCCACCTCGCATTTTGGTACCTGTCATTTGTCCATTCCCGACCATCACACCCTACAGAGGAGAAAAACAGTATGCATCACGCCCTTTACATTGGTAATGTGACATGTATTGCACCCTCTGCATGGAGCTTTCCATATGGTCCAATTTTGACCATTTCTGAGTAGTTTTCAGTGGAGAACTTCTGGGAGATGATGTAATGAGTTGACCTTGTTCCTTTAGGCAGTGAAGCAACCCTTTTAGGGACTTAAGAGCCCTCATTTTATGGACATTTTTGATTGGGGTTGAAGTGCCCAAAAATGTCTATAACACATGCGTAGTTAACTATTGAGATAGAGTTATAAAAATTATTTTTTGTGGAGGACCCCTGCAGACAGTTGAGGTTCATTCATTTTCTTAGTATTCAGTTCAGTTCATTTGATTATTTTTCCAGAATTGCATTATCATATTTTTATTTGTTTTGTGTCGATTTCAATTCATTTCATGCTTTTTAAAATAGGATTGTATATAAATCTCCTTCCTTTCATAAATAGGTATATTTGTTTAGATCACATTCTTTCCCCTTTTGTTTCAATATTTCAATTAAGATTGATAATTGCAGTGTGTAGATCTTAATCTAGATTGTTTTATGAATTTTATCTTTGAATAGAAGTAATTATTTTAAGAGTAGAGGTAATTATCTTTGTAGAACATTAATTTAGATAGATTTGTTTTTATCATTTACATAGTAACTAACAATAGTCAATTAAAGAAGATCATGATATCTTACCTTACTTTCCTTTTCAAGAATTGAATGTATTATAAATCTGTAGTTTTCATTAGGAACATAGGAATAAAGAAAATCCTTAAAAATAAACCATCCACAACCATTATCTTACTAAACTGAAAAGGCATCTAGCATATATAGTGCACTTGCACTTCACAAGTTTACCAACTCCGGGTGATAATTTATGTAATACATTTAGGACAACTAAATTGACTAAAAAGGACCAAGACTAAGTTTGATTGAATTATGTAAATAAACTTTGTTATAATAAAATAATTGTTTTTATCTTGGAAAAATTATGGGAAAAAACATGCAATTATTTTTGGCTTCTTTGTTTCCAGAAAAACTATTGAAATGGTTAAGTCCAAGTGGACAAAAAAGAGGAAAGTGATAGTGGTCATAGTTGCAACCTTCTATAATTCTCCAATATTCTAGGGAGGAAGTGTGTGACCAAGAAACAACATAGAAAGAGAGAAATGTTATGTTGGGTGGAAAGATAGGAAACAATATAACCAGAGAGAAATGTTCTACGAGATGGAAAAATAAGGATAAAGCATAGATAGATAGAAATGTATTCTTAGAGATGGAAAAAGAAAATAATTTTCCTATTTTGTAAAAAAAAATCCTAGGTAAAAAAAGGGTGGTGTTGTAGCCACTACAAGAACACCCAAAATTTTAAGGTACTTCAGAAAATTTCAGGTTCCCCATGCTTGCCTCAATTCATTAGGGTTATGATGGAGTTTTGGAATTGGTTAGTCTCCCTATTGTTATCACAAAATCAGTACTGATGGCTGCTAATCAGTTAGACTCTATGTAACTATTTCAGACCAGACTCTTGGCTAACGATTAGCCTCCCTAACCTGAGAGGGCTCTCTCAAAATAAACTACTGATTTATCTTTAAACACTAAGAGGGCTAACTCTTGTAATGAGAACTTTAATAAACATGATGGTTGGAAATACAACATAAAATTTCTTCCATTGGGCTCATGGAGTCAAACACCATTTCAGTAAACTATCAACTACTCATTCATGGAAGTCAAGGCATGTAATGTTTAAACACTCAAAACATCTCTCAAATGAACCTCAACTCACAAATACACATAGGAAATCTGAGCAACTAGGTGAATTCAGAGTGATTGTGTATCTATCAAGCTGTAAAACATAAAGGATAAAACAAAGCCACATATATCTTGATCATTTGAACAAAGTATGAATCTTGAGAAGAAAAAGTAGTCTCTTTATATTACTGTAACAAGTTCTTTACATAAACCAATATAAACTCTGTTTTTTCATAAACATCCAACCCCTATTACATAGATGTTTCAGCTATATATAGCATTCTTATTCTAACTAATCGATATTCCTCCTCCATCATGAGGGGAATTCGATTCTGCCTATGATGACACCTACTAACTTTAAACTAACAAATAATTACAACTGACTATTAATTGACAGCGCTGGAATCCTAAAACAATTAAAATTCTAATTCTACTAGATCTTCTAGACTTCTAAATCAAATAGGACTCAAATTCCATATCTGCCTTGATCTTCAATCATTTTCGTTCTCTGACATCTAGAGTTTGGCTGAGATAGCTGTGATGAACCTTTAATTCTTCATGTTTGTCTTCAATGACACATCTTTTCTGTTACCCCTGAAACATAGGCCCCTGTTTGTCAGTCCTTTAAAATTGGCTCTTTTCATCATTTCCTCGATGACTTCCATAGGAATTGAAGTCTTTTCTATCAACTCCATGTTCCATAAGATACTTTGCTGCTGGACTATCTTTCTCGATGTTGCCTGTAGGAGAAATGTGATCTGTTATTATGCTGTACCCCAAGTTAAGCAAACAGTATGCATCCTTCATGCCATGTGGACCAGGAGGAGTCATTGACATCTCTTTAAAATATGGTGGATTATGTATGTAAGTGGATTTTGGATCCCACGTATTCAAAGTGCCAGTTGGAACAAGAAGCTGGTTCCACATAGGATTGTCCTTTGTATCCCTTGTAATCTGTCGGCTGTTTAGGTGAAACAGGGATACATTTTATAACTGCCGCAACAAGCATGCTAAAGAATCCTATCAGAACACTAACCAACAAAAGTTTCCCACTAAGTGGAACTCTACTTGCCAAATCACCAAGAAATTCTACCATTATTACTTGGAATACAACAGTGAATGACATTACTCCAATGAAGATCAAGTTGTTGAACGTGCCACACAATACATTTATCTTCTCTATATCTCTAGAACTTATCTCATTGAAAACTTGGCAGAAGACAAATGTATTAAAGATCAATGTGGTTAAAATTGATTCTGCATCAGAACCATGTAGCTCAAGAAGCCGTATTCCTTCCATCTCCAAAACTGCTAATATAATGAGTTGATAGACACTTTGGCCATTTATATTCCTCCACATAGAATTACTGATAAAACTTTGAATTCTTACAGGTAATGTTTTCATCAACTCATCATTTGGAGGTTCTGTTGCCAGTGTCAAAGCGCCAAGTGTATCCATAATCAGATTGACCCAAAGCAACTGAAATATACTGAACGCCCCCATTTTGCTACATTTACAATTGTTGCAAAATTATCATCTAAAATCACGACATTGGCACTTTCCTTCGCAACCTCAGTCCCAGCTATGCCAGAATACTTCTAACCTCTTCTGCAACATACAAGAAAAAGTTAATCAAATTTGGCAAACTCCAAACATCACCGGATCCAGAACGATCACCATAACGACGATCTCCATATTCATCTTCATATGGAGGGCTACGGGAATCTGACCGAAATGAATCTGGTTTCCTACTTTCAGACGAATCATCTCTATCACCCGTTTTTCCTCGTGGAGGTCTATCACCGCCTCTATCACCACTATACCTCTTGTCAATATATACATGCTTTATAAAGTCCCGAAGCCTATCAACATTGCTGTTGTCTGGGAGTTGATGACATGGATCGAAGTCTTTGAAATATATTTCTTTTGCTTTCTGATTGCCACCTGTTTTCCTCAGGGTATACACAGGAAGAATTGCCAATCCAACGCTAGGTTGCGGGTTCAAAACCCCAATTAATGACCGCGAATAAACCAAATTCGTAGTATCAATCCCCTATTTCCACTACAATACAAAATCTTTAGGATTTGCCTGCTTTGCAACTTTCCACTCCATGCAACCAAGTATGATGTAATTATGGCATCCACATACAAACCCGCAGCATAAACTTTGACACTAATTATTGCTATCTTTTCCTCTCGGAAACCTATAGCCAACGATAATGAGCTTGAATAACATCAACAACTGAAGAAATTAGTGATGAGCCTTGGGTTTGAGCCAATCCCTCCTCTAATGTGGCATGACTAATGTTACGCACTTCATTAGTAACATGGATCTACTCATCATTCCTGAAATCCAACGAGGATTCATTAGAAAAGTTTATTTGCCCATCTTGATCCTCTGGAGACTCAGAATCATCAACATGAACCAGAGAAACTGATATATTAGCCTCACTGCTTAATTCCTTCCATGGTGTTTCTAAAACACCTTCAGACTCACACTCTTGCTCTTGAGAAGTTAAAATAACTGTGTCATAAGAATTATGTTCTGAAAACCGCTGACAATTCATGCTTTGAAAAGATCTAGGTAAGTCTACAGAACCCAAACTCTAGACAGATTCATTTGGATCGACTACTGCTGTGGAAGATACAACCTCAAGGTTACTTTTTGGCTTTCCACGGTAATATCTAAGCTTTCTGCAAGAAAATGTCCACATAAATCAGTGAATGACCCGGCACTTTAAATCCCTTTATGCTTATCTTCTACTTCTCCCGAAGACAAAACCTGAAGTTTACTTTCATCTCCACCGACAATCTCAAAACTAGTAAACACTGAAGCAACGTCTTCAGGCAAATTCCTTGTGATGCTTCTCCATATCCTTGTCTACAGATATTTTTGAGCCATTCAAATGTGAGGATTTATATTTAGGACAATACTAAGTGTTGGATATCTATCAAACAAATGAAGCAACATCTAGAAACCTAAGTCTCCTTGCCTTACAATGCCTGACTCTGTTTTTTGGGATCTTGTCTTTGATGTTAGTACCATAAAAGCATAATGTGTAGCTACAGCAGTTTCGTAGCGCGCTACGAAACTGCTGTGTGATTTAAAAACACATTTTCACGTCAAAAAATTCAACTCTCTTGATCTTACTTTTTTCTTTTGAAATATTTTCAGTGATAACACCTATGACCCTCTTTCTATAAACCCTGTTAGTGTTTCCCTCTCATTTCATTGCAAAATATAGGAATATGTTGGACCGTTAGCCATGTTCTGCATGTGTGCTATAGGGATTAATGCATGGGTGACTGTGGTGGAAATACCCTCAAGGATCTTCCTGAGATCCTTGGAAGACATATCATATTAGCTGCAACTAGCACAAAGAGACATGAACATATCCATATCAATGAAATGATAATCAAAACAAGAAGGAAGAGTTTTACCTCACATCTTGGTGTAGTGTTGCGGGGAACCCAAAGTAGTGGAGTGGAAGACCTCTCAGCTAGCTCCTAGATCAATACCTGCACATAGAAAAGATGAGAAGTAATACTACAACATATAACCTTGATAATCAAAACAATAATACATAAGGATATCTAACTACACAGAACTAAGCTACTCATAATCAATGGTATTGCATTAGCATGTAAATGAATCACAACATCAACACCATGGGGCAGACAACACAACTGCGGGTCTATATTAATGATAAGAAAGAGTGATTACAACCATAAGTTGCATCAAGCTTCCATTACTCCTCCATATCCTCTCCCTCTCCCTCTATTCTTAACCTCTTGGTGAACTAATTTCTAATGCAAAGCTTCAACAGTCAATAGGTCATCCTTTCAATTCTTTCGACCTTTTTCATAATGTCCCAAGCCTCAAATATATAGAATGAGAGGCTAAACCTTGCCAACTCTTTCATGAAATCCCTTTGCAAAAAATTGGGATCTTTCCATGCTTTATTGCTCTTTCCATGTTCATTAGACTCCGTTTGGAATAGTAATATCCTCAAATACGTTGAATCTGGATGTTTCTTGCTTTTTGGGTAAACATATGAGAAAATTGTAGGATATTATTCAGTCAACCCGCTCCTTTGACCTCCAAAAACTCACCAAACCTGACTAACGCTATCCCTAAGGAAATATAGAGAGTTACCCTAGGGACTAACGCACCTCGTTCATGGTTGAGGAGCGTTATAAGGCTCATTGCTAGTTCCTGGGGAGCGTTACCTTGAAAAACACGATTGTGAACTTGGTCAATCTTTCAATCAAAATGCCTTTCTCCTCTGAGCTTATGAGGAGGTCATTTTCCTGTATAACAGATGCCCCCTAAAGTGTGAGATCAGAAGTGAAGATGATCACCGAAATATTTTAGAAATTCTATGTTGGAAAAAGAGAGAGAGGATCAGAGATTCAGGACTATGAGAAACCTGATACAACCACTTATGTAAAATCTAAAATCATGTCCTGAGTCGAGCATTCCCACGCACAGTAGCTATGTCAAAGTGATTTCTCAACAAAGAGATATGATGATCATGTCCACCATTAAGAACAATGTGGAACTTATGTCATAATAGGATCATGCTGACGAGTTGTCTCCAAAACATAATGTACGTAGCTTGGGAGAGGAAATAAGGCTGAGTGGTGTAAGCCTCTACCGAAGGTCTTGATCACTGCTTCATCTTAACAACATATTTCGACACATGTGAATAAAGGTGTTGAGGTATAACATGTATGAAATCATTTGATTACTAGTCAATAATGAAAATTGTTAACAAATGCGAGGATGGCCATAGATAATGATGATGGTCTCCAACATGCGTAGTACAATCTGGAGAGTGTGAATAATGATGTTGTTGTTGGACACTCGTAGAATCATTCAATCAAGAGCCAATAATGAAAACACTTGATCAAACATAAGGTAAATTTCCAAGGCACTGATATGTTTATGGTTTTTTTTCCTAGATAGAGTGTTGAAGTTGATAGGAAGATATCTGTCGAATGGTAGGCAATAATGTGCCCTACATCAGTTGACAAAAAATGAGACAAGAATGATCGTTTTTTAAAGAAAAATTTTGAGCAATGTGTCAAATCGACAGAGGGCATGATGGAAGTATATGATTGATGGTTTGATATAAGAAACAGAGGATAAAGGGATCCCTTGAATAATAGAAGGCAAGACACAAAGGTTTTAACCAGACAACTCTAGACTCATGAACACCAAAGAGTGTTAGGATACAGTGATGCAAGAACAACGGAGTATATTGGATAAACTCATAGGATGGTAAGTTTCATTTTGAGAGGTCAACAAAAAGGAGGTTTTACTGAGGGAGTGCCATGTTCAAGGGAACTACTGCTGCAAAAAAAAACTATCCAAAATACTGACAAAAAGTAATTGTGTTGTCCAATTTTCCCCATCAGATTATGTTTAGCATGTCCAGATGGTAAAATCGGTGATCTTTTCATATTAAGAGAGTCTGAAACGATCGTAAAGAGAAACTCCAAGGGGGTCCCTTTGTCATAGTTATTAACCAGGTGCGACAAAAGTTTAATAGTATTTCTAACATGGTTCCTTTTCCATAAGTTAGTCTAATGAGTCTGGATAAAGTGATAAACCTATTCTCAATAAATGCTTCCCTCATTTTCTTAAGAGTATGATGGGACGAAGTTAACTTGATATTCGTCATGAAATTTTAATGAGTCACAAGACGACAAACTAAATAGATCTTCATCAAATTTTAACGAGTCAAATGAAGAAGACTTGAGGTAAATTTCTCAATTTAATGAGTGAGGAAAAAGAGATAAATGAACTGCTCATGCCTTCTGTGTAGATTTAACGAGCCCAAAGAAGGGAAAAACTCAGCGATTTTTCAATTAAGAGTAAGAAAGAGTTCCAAAAAAGAAAGTGCTCATATTGTTGTCGTAGGAGTTTTGCGAGCCTGATGACGAAAACTCAGGGATTTTTCAATTCAAGAGCGAGAAAAGATCCCATAAAAGAAAGCGCTCATAGTGAATCGAACATGGTCATTTCTACAATTCAACACTGAAACCTCTTCATCAAAGCATGAGTAATATTGGAAGTATATTGAAATGACTACAAGAAGGTTTTGGACCATTCATTTTCACTATTTGAGTGTTGTGAGAGTGTTCTGGAGTGAAAGAGGAGAAAATCTTCCGCAGGCAATTGCAAGAAATCCATGCGACCATTCAACATGTTGTTTGTTCTCGGTATATGGTCTAACATTTATCTTCCATTATTTTAGCTTTTTTAGCTGCATTAGGGGTGAAATTTTTTAGTTTGGAGAATATCTAGTGTTACACAACATTTTCTCACTGTCCCTTTACTCCCCATTCCTAGATCCTGGAGGACCTGTACAGTGAACACTACATGCTTTCCCTTCATGAAGAAACTCCCATTTTGTCCCTCTTCATCAACAGAACAATTCCTTCTTGCGCCATTTCTTCAAAATCTCCTGTTTTTCCCGATTTACAAGACAAACACTAATGAACCTTCTCCTCCTTGCATTGATATGTAGGAATTAACATTATCCCTAGCGCCAAATGGAGTGACTGAGCTTTGTTCCAGTTGCGCTGGTACTCTTATGGAAAGTTTTTAAATAAGGATCCAAAGTTTCTAGCTCTAGAAGCTTCGTAATGAAATTCTGGTAAATGGTTTGGCCGGATGGGGTCGAGTATGTCAGTTTGGGATCCTTTCCCCTGTAAGGATGGAACTACCTAAAGAGATACGACCTTCTCCCATGAGAGGAGGATCTATTTCCCATCCATTCATGCTATATAGACCTCCCTTTTTCCCAAGCACAAGCTAGTGTTGTAGTGTTAAGATTGGTGTGCTAGTGCTAATTAAGTTTGGAGTAAACAACAAACTATTCATAGTTGTATCTCTCTAGTTTTGTCAAGGAGAAACATGAATTTGGTTTAGTGTGAAGCATAAAAGGAAGAACCTTAAAAATGTCATTGTTGAGGCCATCATGGAATGCTAACGGAAGTGTGTGGGAACCTAGTTTTGTTAGAGGAGAATGACAATGCCAAGACAATGGTTGTAATCTCTTATTGATTCAATATATATGCAACGATCGATTGACTTCCTACATGATGTGTCGTCTTACATGTTCAAGGATTAATGTTTCTTGACTTGTTAAGTAGGTTAAATTACAATTTGTCTATTATCACGGTTGTTGTTTGATGTTGTTTACTTGTTTCAAGTGTGCGAAGAACGAAATTAGAGATAGCTGGAATGAGCAAGAAAGTTCATCACAAAATGGGATAAGCATACTAATAGCTAGGCCCTGTTAATTGGTTATAACCTAAGGAAATATTCCATAGAATGTATTGGTTATGGCTATACCCATCATCGGGCTAGAGGAATTGTTTGTGTCTGCACTCATAATTTTACTTCACCACAAAATGGCGACCATATTGGGGAACCAATCCTTCTATTTGTTTGTTTGAGATTTCATTGTTTTGTGCGAACTTATCTAGTTCCACTTTTTCTGTTTGGTTCTATCTATTTTCCTTTGCTTACTGGTCTGAGTTTGAAATTCATAGTAGCAAATTTGGTCCCAGCTTTAATTTTTTTTTTAGTTTTTTCTTAGCTTCCTCACTCAACACTCTTAATTCACTGACAGTCATGCCAATTAGCGCAATATGTTGAAAAAAAGTTGTGCCGAACTCCTTTTGGTTCTTGTTGTTAGTTAGGTAGTCGCATTGATGCTTGTAAGTGAGGATTATGGTTTGTCCAAAATCTTGGCTAGTATGTTTTGCTCTCATGATTTCAAACCCATAAGCCTTTTAGACCATTTTCTCCCTGACTAGAAAGTTGCTTTTCATTTCATTTGTTTGCTTGTTGATTTGTCATACTTTCGCTTGATTTCTTGGGTCATTAGATGGTTACTGGCACTAGGGCATCCAGATTGTCATCCATTCACCTGATTGTGAACTCAATGAGTTGAGTTGTTGGTGCATTTACTCCTTGTATTTCATTTATGGTCCTTCTACGGCTTTTACCTCCATTCCACAAGTTTGAAAAGTTTTCTTTTTCTTGTCTAAACGTTTCTTTTCCGTCATGGATCACATTGCTTGTCTTGTTTTTGGTAAAGTCAGTGTTTCACTAGTCTGAAAGAGATTCTGTTTTTGTGTTTTCATTTGATTAAAGACCTAATTGTCCCAAAAAACTTGTTCATTGAAGTGTTTTATGCAAAAAACAAAATTCGTCATTTCATGAAAAGTATGAAATTCTAGTTTGCTACATTAGTTTGCTACGGTAGTTGGCATCACTAAATACTAGGATTACATTGGCATTTGAAAAGAAAAGTAACTCATTTTTCTTTTGGAAATACTGTTAGAAATATACTTGTTAGGAAATTAGGAATTGGAATTTATTTTTCATTAGTTTATTTTCTCAAAAAGTGAAGTAGTGAAAAATCATTTTTCTTTCAGTTTCTTAGTTGCTTGCATTTGATTGTGTGTTTTCTACCCTCTCTAGTGTAGACAATTTATCGAATTGAAAGGGTCTTGTCTCATTTAGTTGCATTTAGGGTTTTTCGAGTCACATCACTGAGGCATGAACACTCAGACAGAACACAAGATAAACTTTAAAAACGAACTCAATTACACTAAGGCACATTTGAAATCTCATGATCACATCTAGAATGTCTAGGCTAGAGACATGTTTTGACGTCTTTAAACCTAGCAGTTGTCACTAGCTTTGACATTAGACAACACTAGTACAGATTTGTGCTCCCCCTGCTATTGAGTATATAATGGGGGACCCCTCTAGGATGAAATTCTTTATCCATAGGAAGCTGAGTCAGCTGCCTTGCAAATGTGATACACTGAACACAACATTCAGGGAGATTGCCTGCCCGTACTTCTCGGTTCGTCAGGAGGTATTCTACAGTTCACTATTGCCTGGTAATCCTTTTTACCTAGACCATCCAGAGCAGTCATTTGATCGTTTTGACTCATTAAAATCAAAATATCATTCGAGTGTTTATCCTTTCGAGCTCGTTTCCAATCGAAAGTGATAGAGTCATCTTTGTTTCTTTCTCGAATCTTAAAACATGAAAGAGAACCAGTCTATTTATGCGTCTTAATAAATTGATTGCCCACAATATTATAACATCCTCTTAGTCTTTTTGGACCAAATCGTGAGTTTCCATTAAACAAAATTTTAAAGCCTTGAAGTTTATCTCTCTCTTTTCTTGTTAACTAAGATAAGGTCATCACAGTTGAACCATCTTGTTCACCTAGTTCCTCTTCCTCTCCTTCGTTTGAAAGATTATCTGAGGAGCCATTTCCTGAATTACCAGAGTCATTCAAGGACCAAGGTGTTAAACTTGGAATTATTCTGAGCATTCAACCTTTGTCATCACGTCCTCCACCTACTTCAGATACTGGGTCACCTGCTGCTTTTGGCCCAGAGTCTCTGGACAATCCCATTCAAACTCCTAAGAGTTCGCTGACCACTGACAGTCAAATTGGACTGGTGATCTATCCTTTGAATCCTTTGTTTGACCCTGTTGTGATATCACCTTAGCGTCAGTAAAATCTATAAAACTAGCTGGGTATTCCTTTGGAATTATCCCCTCATACTTCTTTGGTTGTTCGCCATCGTTTTCTCTAAGATATGGAACCCCCAAGTGATGCTCCAGTCACCTCTCCAGATGAGTAAGAATTTTCTACTCCACAAACTGTCGAGGAGGAAGAATATCCATTTCATCCTGAAGGTTTCCCCTATATAGCGAGCATTCCCATCAATATGTATTAGGAATTGCTACTTAATTATGTATCCTTGGAAAAATTCGTTTCTGGTACACCTAGTGCATCGTCACTTTACCATAACCATTTTTGGGCATCTAGGGCCATGTCTACTATAGGCCCATTCATTGGGAACTTGACCTCCAAACATGTTGTTACCTGAATCCCAGTGCAATCCTCCATTTTGAACCCTCTTTTATCATCTGTCCCAGTTACCATCTAGCTCAATCGGTGGTCTCTATCATGTCCTCAATACCTCCGATCAATGGCCAAGATGTGCCACCACCTAGGGGGGAGAATCTGAATGTTTCTATACTGTAAGGTGCCACCAATGTGAGTGGCTCATAGGTTCACATGCTTGGTGTGAACCAACCTTCTTTTGGATTATTCGAAACCCTGTTGGTCCTGCTAGGTCAAGAAATTTCCAGTACCAGCAAGCTCAAAATATCATTGGTCTTTTTGGTTCAAGCAATGTCTAGTATTAGCAGCCTTATGATGCTCAAGTCCAATACCAAACTCTTTACCTTCCAGATGGTTCCCAAGGAATAGTTAATCCACCTTACACCCTTCAACCTTGGCAGTACGTTTAGCTTCGCTCATCCACTTTCCACAGTGGCTATGGCCCGATTTAGTTCAAAAATTTTTGAGGAACTATTCAAGTACCCTTGCAACAGTAAGGACAACCTCTACAACAATAAAGGAAACCTTTGTTACAGCAAGGGAAACCTTTGTTGTAGCCAGAGCTATCCACACAATAGCAAGGGAAAACGACCTTGTAGCAAGGTCAACTGCAACAACTGAGGGGCAATCCTCGCAACCATTGCAAAAAACTGTGGAGCAACAGATGCAGTATGCTCCATGTTGGTACCATTTCATTACCATCCTTTTCTTCTAGAAACACCATCATTGTCTATATGTTTCCTCCATAGACCCCTTATATAAATCGAGATTGATTAATTAATAGCATTATAGTTGTTAGTTTACATTAAAGTTAATTTATGATTTTTTATGTTAGAAATTAATAATTTTCAACAAAAAGATTACAAGAAGTTATAACATCCTGTAAATGGTTTATCATCTGACACATGGCATGACAGGAAAGCCAAAGCAATGGATGGGAACGAGACCTGGAATGTACACGCATGGTGAAAAATCGATTCTACAGCAAATCAAAAGCTCATGGTTATGCAGTCAATGCTGGTCAAATCCCAGCCTTTTGGTTACAAAGGCAGTAAAAAGCCATGGTTTCCCAAACTGGTTTCGTTTTGTTTTTGGAAATCGTTTTAGATTAGAGATGGCCAAAAATAAATCCATTGTAAAAGCAGAAACATTTTCTTAATGAATGTACATTCGATTCAGATAAGGACAAGCAGATAAAGACTGTGTATTATTTTGTTTTCAAAAGCAGTTATGATTACTATCTCTGTGTATTGTTTGAGAACAGAACTCTTGTATGTGATTGCAACCTTCAGAACTTAATTATAGTGACCATGTTAATCTAATAGCGTTTATGTGTTAATACTCTTGTTGCTTGAGTTTACTTCATTGTTCCATTGAAGCGTGGATGGGCCTTGCGTGGATTGGTATACTATTAATTTCATTTCCTTAGCAGTTTTTGAATTTGAATAGTGTGCATAGTGTTTAGTGTTATTTCCATGGCTATGATTTTGTCGATTTGATTAGAAATTCTCGCAAATGGTATTTATGGTGATAGCTTGAATATTTTATCGTTAGATCATTGAACCATATCTTGTTAGAGATTTGATCCATCGTTATACTTTAAAGCATCTCCATAGACTCTATTTTCATGCATTTAAAATAGAGTGTGCTTTTTGTTTTTCATGAATTCTTAAGTGTTAACTAGACAGAGTTTTTGTGCATAGCATCCTTGTAAGAGGATTAAAATCTCAGTCCAGCAATACGTTGTACCTTTAGGACAATTAGATAAATTAGGTGACCTGAGTGTTAAGGTGAGAGGAAACATATCTTAACCTTTTGTAAAGGAGTATTGTAGCCTATCACAGTAAACACTTAGATAGGAATCCTTTATTCCTATAGACTTTAGACACGTTCCTCGAAGTTTACTTACCGTGGTTGATAATAAATCTAGTCTAATCTAGCACCCTAGATTGGCCACTACATTTTGGCGTCGTTGCCGGGGAGGCGTAGTTAGAGGATTTCGAAAAAAAAATCAAAATATAAAAAAAGTTTAAATAAACAAAAAACAAACAAAAGCACAACATATATTTGATTATCACTTTAGAAGTCATGTTTGCTTATGCCTAGATCTAGAGATAATAGAGGTAGATTCACAAAAACCCCCCATCGAAAAACTAACCTATCACCAGGAGTAGACCCTTTGGGAAAAACTGAACACACAACACCAGCTGAGGAAATCACCATACAAAAATTAGAGGATAAACAGAAATCAGGCCAAAGACTTACACTTATTGAGAGACAAATCCTATTGGCACACGAATCTCAGAAGAAACATCTCCTTGAATATTCTACAAAGAGAGAAAGCAGGAAAATAACTCCACAATCTCTAGAAAAACTCTTTGGAACGAGTGATACTGAACAAGCGATCAAATCACCAGAAGAATCTATAAAAATGGCTGAGGAAGGAGGAGGATCAGCAAGAAGACCCACTCCTGAAAAACAACACGATCAAGGAGAGGAGGAAGAGTCAACCTTTAAATTTCCTATCCACGAACTAGAAGACAATCGGGATGAGGAAATAAAAATGAAAAACATACCTCCTTCTGTGTTACCAAACTTTTATGGCATGGCTTCAGAAGACCCAGATTCATTCTTGTTTGAGTTTGACATTGTATGTCGAACATATGGTTACACAGATGATGCCCATAGGCTTAAACTCTTCCCAGCAAGATTAAAGGCATCAGCACTAAGATGGTTCATGGGACTTGGTGAGCATGCAATAACTGATTGGGATGGCATGAGAAGAATATTCCTAAGGAAATACCAACCCTATTGCAGATCAAAGGATTCTAAAGATGATATCTTTAGGATGAATAAACAAGAGGATGAAAGTTTAGAAGAGTACTTGGAACGATTTGCTTACAATTTACAAAAATCAAAACATCGATCCATGAGTCTTGATCTCATTAGAACAATATTTTTGAAGGGAATTCGAGAGGAATACTTAGAGGATCTTAATTTGACGGGCAAAGGTGATATTTCCACCTTACCTTTCGAAGAGATTGCTGATCTATGTGAAAAGAATCTAGGAGCAAAGCCAAAATCGGAAAGAGAGCCATATCATCCAAATCCATAAAATCTGCTTCAGCAAGTGTCACACGAGCTGAAATAGGAAATTTGTTAGGGGAATTCAAAACAGATTTGTTGAGTACCTTGGGAACTCAAATTGACACTCTTAAAGCTAATTAAAGACAAGAGGAGGAAGATCAGATGATGGCTATCGTTTTTCCAAAATGCCGGAAGACACATGCCTTAAAAGATTGCCCATTAGAAAATATTCAAGTTTGTGCCTTTTGTATTGAAAATCATGATATATTTCATTGCTCTAAAGTCAAGGTTTTGCAGAATTGTACTGTGGCAGCCAATACAGATATGGAGAATGTGTATTTTATGGGCGCAAAGAGACCATGCCAGCCAAGGCCTCCACCTCAAGGTATGTTCCCAAACTAGAATTTACAATTTCCTACACATGATCAAATGTATGCTTAGAATTCATGGAATGTACCCATGCCATGGCAGCACCAAATTTACCCACAACAATAATGGAGACCATCTCAACAATACTGCCAACAATATCAACCATAACCTCAACCATACCAACCATATTCGTAGCCATATCAACAATACCATCAACCATATTCGCCATATCCTCAATCATATCAGAAATATCCTCAGCAGCAAGTTGTTTACCCACATCAACCCCAACCCACTCAACAAGCATTGCCTGCTCCTCCACCAATAAATCCACCACAATTACAACTTCCATCTAACCCACAACCTCCTAGACCTACTCAAATCCCTGCTCAACCTGTACCAAATCAAAATAACAGAGCAGAGAGACAGACTTACAATGTAGATGAGGGACCCTCATATCCCACATTACCCTTGCAAAATATCAATTTGAGGTCTGGTAAGGTACTTCACAAAGAATCTCCATCAGTTGAAAAACAAGGAAAAAACGAAGAAAATAAAAATGAAACTCCCATTCAAAGGAAACCAAATGATGACATCAAACACAAACAAATGCAATCGTTGCATCCAGCACCTTTTCCAGACCGATTGGTCCAAACAAAACTTCCCATGTCTATACCACAGTTTGATGTTTTAGATGAGCTAAAGAATGTCTATATAAGAATTCCGCTACTACAAGCCATAAAAGACATTCCCATATATACTAAAGCCATCAAAGAACTATGCCTTAAGAATCCTACTAGGAAAAGAGTTGATCCACAAAACATTCATGTTATCAGACATTTAGTTGGCCTTATGACAAACACCACTTCAATGGAAAAGTATGTTGATCCTCGTATTCCAAGAGTCACTACAATCATTAACAACATACATATTGAAAACACCTTAATTGATCTTGGGGCCGTAATAAATGTGATGACTCTTGAAACCATGAAAACACTACATCTCACAAACTTGCAGCACACAACAATTGTTCTAGAACTCGCCGATAGGTCTAAAGTGATTCCTGAAGGGATTTTGGAGGACATAATTGTTTCACTGGACTCTTGGGAGTATCGAGTGGACGTTTTAGTTCTCTAGCCAAAATCCAATTTAGGAGGACACCCTATCATTCTTGGTAGACCATGGTTAGCAACTGTTGATGCATTCATAGGATGTAGATCAGGTAATATGATCATTTCACGAGGTACTGAAAGAAAACAACTCATTCTTTAGCCATCAGCACAATCACCAGTAGTAGTACACAATTTATGGCTTGATGATAAATACAATGATAAGGTAGAAGTTCAATATGTTTTCAACATCAACCAAATCTATGATTTTCAAGAACATGATAATGATGACTTGGTAGAATTGTTTCTCTCTCAACCAGATGTGTCTAAGGAATTGAGGAATGATCAATACCATGCTGCCAATGAACTTCTAGCACAAAACTTTCAGGAGACATGCACCATTCATTCTTTGCAAACAACATTTCACAACATTTTCCGTATCCAATCCATCACCAACATATAGAGCAAGACCATAGAGATTAGTCCAGGAATAACATTGAATATTGGCAATCACCTAGACTCATCTCAGGAAGAGAAATTGACTCAACTATTAAGAAAATACCAGAAGGCATTTGCCTGGGACTATAGCGATATGCACGGAATTCACCCTGAAACATGCACTCATCATATTTATACAGATAGCAATGTTAAACTGGTGAGGCAACCACAGAGACGAATGAACCCCATGCTTCAGGATATTGTTAGAGAAGAATTACAAAAATTGTTAAAAGTCGATTTTATCTATCCTATCTCTGACAGTCAGTGGGTATCCCCATTGGTCGTAGTCCCCAAGAAAAATGGTAAGTGGAGGATTTGTGTTGACTACCGACAATTGGACAAAGCCACCCTCAAAGACTATTTTCCACTCCCATTTATTGACCAAGTGTTAGACACACTAGCTGGGAAATCATCATTTTCTTTTCTTGATGGTTTCAGTGGCTACAACCAAATCAGGATAGCCTTATACGACCAGGACAAAACCACTTTTACTTGTCCTTGGGGCACCTATGCTTATAATGTTTTTCCATTTGGACTTTGTAACGCTCCAGCTACATTTTAGGGAGCTGTATTAGCTATTTTTGTTGATTTAGTTCATGATTGCATTGAAGTTTATATGGATGATTTTTCAGTGTATGGTGATTCATTTGAGCATGCATTAACAAATCTTGAAAAAGTTTTGAAGAGATGTATTGAAGCTAATCTGTCCCTAAGCAACGAAAAATGTTTTATCATCTTAAATGAAGGGATAGTATTAGGACACTATATTTCTTCTCACGGCATTAAAGTTGATCCATCGAAAATTCAAATCATTGTTGATTTGCCAATACCAAAGACTCAAAAGAAGGTAATAAGTTTCCTTGGGTATGTGAGCTATTACAGAAGATTCATTGAGCATTTTAGTCGCATAGCTTTACCTTTGTTTAAACTTCTAGCCAAAGATGCACCTTTCAATTGGAATGATAATTGTCAACAAGCATTTGAAACACTCAAAGCAAAGTTATCAACCACACCAGTCTTAAAAGGACCTAATTGGGACCTACCATTTCACATCTTTACAGATGCATCTGATACTACAGTAGGTGCCTCATTAGGCTAGAAAGAGCAATCTTGTCATTATGCTATTTATTTCATTAGCAAAAATCTAACACCTGCAGAATTAAACTAGACAGTCACAGAAAAAGAAATGCTTGCAGTCATACATGCTGTGAATAAATTCCGACATTATATAACCGGTTATGAGGTTTTTGTACATACTGACCATTCTTCCATCATGCACTTAATGAATAAACCAGTAACTAGTGGCAGAGTTACCAAATGGTTGTTATTGTTACAGGAATTTAACATCACAGTGTTGGATAGACCAGGTAAGGAGAATCAGGTGGCAGATTTTCTTTCTAGACTGCAAAATCAAGGTGAGGTTGTTCCGGTTGAAGATTATTTCCCAGATGAAAATTTATTTGCAATTTCAGTAGTGAATCCTTGGTATGTTGATTTGGCCAATTACTTGTCCACAGGAAGAACACCACCATCTTTTACTTCAAATGAAAAGAAGAGGCTAATCAAACAGAGTGCTCGATACTCATGGGTTAATGGCGATTTATTTTACACTGGTTATGATATGATTATTAGACGATGTGTAAGAAATGATGAAATTATTGATATTTTAAAATCTTGCCATGATGAACCGTGTGGTGGGCATTTTGCAGCTAAACGAACAGCATTCAAGATCCTTAGTCTTGGATACTACTGGCCATCCATTTTCAAGGATTCCAAAAAGTACGTGAAGAGTTGTGATAGCTGTCAAAGAATGGGTAGGCCAACAGCTACAGATGAGATGCCCCTTCAGCCTCAAGTACACCTAAAGCCATTTGAAAAATGGGCTCTAGACTTCATAGGACCAATCAATCCAACTTCCAATGGTAAGAGGTACATCTTAGTATGTACTGATTATGTGACAAAGTGGGCTGAAGCTAAAGCAGTAGTCCGGGCAACTGAACAGACAGTGGTAAATTTCCTCTTTGAAGAAATTTTTGTAAGGTATGGAGTACCAAGGGAGATAGTAACGGATCAAGGTACTCAGTTTACTTCAACGTTAGTTAAGGACATCACCGCCAAATATCAAATCAAGCACAGAAGAAGTACACCTTACCATCCACAGGCCAATGGCCAGGTGGAATCAACAAATAAAACATTAGAAGGAATTATCAATAAGACTGTAGCAATGAACAGAAAGAACTGGGAGGAGAAGCTCAAAGATGCACTCTGGGCTTATAGAATCACGTGGAAGAATACTACAAGATTTACACCATATCAATTGGTGTATGGCAAAGAGGTAATGCTTCCTATTGAGTTTCAAATACATACCTTTAAAATGGCTGCAGATTTGGGAATTGATCTTAATGAAGCACAACAAGAAAGAATTCAGCAATTGAACCAGCTGGATGAAATGCGGTAGCAAGCAAAGGAGACAACACTCCTCGTGCAAAAACAAAGGAAGTAGTGGCATGATGCACATATCAAGAAGAAACAGTTCAAAGAAGGAGATTGGGCTTTACTCTTTGATTCTAAATTCAAAGATCATAAAGCCAAGTTTACTACACATTGGATGGGCCCATATGAAATAGTTCAAGTTCATGAGAATGGATCAGTCCAGCTTATTACCATTGATGGAGAAGGTCACTCCTTTCTTGTCAATGGCCATAGGTTGAAACTCTATCACAAGCCCATCACTAAGGAGGATTTTCTTCAAACTGTATCTCAGCAAAGGGAGGTTGAGATATTGCAGCCTTCAACTATAGTATCTCTACCTTAGTTCATTTCATTTCCATGTATGTATGTATGTATGTATGTATGTAAAATAAAAATAAAAATAAAAATAAATAATGGTTTAGATGTGAAAACCAGATTCTGGCACACTCTAACCCAGAATTCTTACTTGAAAACCAATTCTTTGGTTGGTAAGAATTCCTTGTTCTTTTCGTTTCCTATTGATTTATCGCTTCACTAATGACTTGAGGACAAGTCAAAACTTCAGTGGGGGAGAAGCATCATAATTTTTGCATTTTTGTTTTCTTATCTCATCTCCTCAGTGCAAATTTTCCAAGAGTTTACCTCTTCATTGTAAATTCTCAAGAAGTTTGTTTCAGCACTTCAGTATTTCAATAAAGAAGTTGTTTGTGTCTTTGTTTTAATCAGAGGGACCTGTTTGTAGCACTATGCAGTGGGACCTGTTCATAAGACCATGACACCAACACCAACAATAGAGGGACCTGTTAGAGACTGCTATCCCAAGCCACTTAAGCAAAAGCTTCAACAAAGTTCAGCAAAGATCCAAAGGTTGCCTTTCACCAAGCCTCCATCAAACATCAAAGATCAAAGAAGCTGCACACATATAGCCTTTTCCAGATTTCGAAGAGGCTGTGCAAACATTATCCAGATCTCAGAGGGACCTGTTATGGACAGCAAAGATTCATCACATCTGAACAAGAAATCCTATCTATGCATGCCAACTCAACTCTTGATCAATCAATAAAAGTGTAAAGTGTTGTTATTATTTTTATTTTTAACATTTAAATTCTTAGATTGCTTTAGTGTTAAATGTAATGACTGTAATTGCTATAATCAATTTCAAAAAATAAAAATAAAAAGATCCCCACATATCCACCACTCTCATCATATTTTTAATCCCTACCATGTTTCAAACGCTCTAGCCTATCCCCATATTTTCCTACGCTTTCTAATCCGCTATCCCACCACCCTCCCAGCCTTGCTATTCACTCCCTATCAGCCATAGAAATTGCTCTCGGTCCAACATCTCCTTAGTCGACCAAGAACTAATAAACAAAGGACAGGTGGTGAACTTTCGGGAAGCCAAATCTTATACAGTTTCATGCATTGATTTGAATCAACCAACTTATGACATGATCGCTCGACCAAGTCGACTCATGCAAAGTGACTATCCGTTATTTACACCTCCAGTACTTCATACATGCTCGTGGCATTCTCATGATGGTATTCGTACAATCCAGTACAGCTACTCCCCTGTCATTAAACTATGAGTATGATCTGTTTTCATTACATTGAATTGGTTCGAGTCGGTTGTTAAATCCTATTTCATTCTCAGTTGTAGAAGTGTTTTCCATATTAGAAATTCAGCGTAGTGATTTTCAAAGAAGAACGGAAGCCGAGAACGCCAAGTGCTACGAGAGCAAAGCACAGTGTTTGGGCTTACAAAAATTCGAGAGCTAAGCACAGTGTTTGGGCATACAAGAATTCTATCTCTGCCACAATTTAAGGCCAGTCATCCGGTCACTACTCAAGCCACTGAAGGAGCTGATTGTGAAGAACAGAGGACGCCACCAGGTCAGTGTGTGGAGCGAAAAGCAAAGGTAACAAACTAAAACACCTTTGTTCGATTAATAAGCATAAATGAAGAGGGTTAGAGCAAGAATTTTCTGTAAGATGACTAATAGAGTAGAACCAAACATAGCTCTCAGTACCACAAAGACTGCATTGAAATTTTAAGAGAGAAACAGTGGCTACTCTTCTTGGAAAAGTTTAATGGAAGCAACGGGGAAGTGACTAAACAATTTGCCTTTACATTCAATGGGGAGAAGGCGCTGATAGGTAATTTCTCATTTAGAGTCTCAGAAGACACTATAGCACAGTCCTTAGGGATCAGCCCAGAAGGAGAGAAGTACTTCAAGACTAAATAGTTTAAAGAGAAATCATGGACCCAGTTCATGTCCAGGTCGAGGGTTTCATCAGTTAATTGGAAGAAGGGAGTCCCAAGGAGCTGGTTGATACATCCATGGGACGAGATGGTGTATATCATCCAAAAGTTTGTTACATGCGAGGGTCGATATAGTATAGTTTATTTGTACCATATTAAACTCCTGCTACATTTAAAGGGGCAGCGCATTATGAGTTTACCATATTTCCTCTTGCAAAGCTTGACCAAGATGTCGAAGACCATTCAAAAGCAAAAATGTAATGAGGACAAGAGTCTCTAGCATTTCGGGTTAATTAAGATTCTCGTTGAATTTGAAGTACAGAGGAGGGGCAAGACATGGAAGGAGTTCCTAGTTGCCAATCAAATCAAGGATATCGAAGAAGAGCAAGAGCAACACGAATACTCAGGATACATGCTTGACATTGACGAGGAGATTCCTGTGCATAAATCAAACGATGTTCCTTCACCCAGTAGCCATGTGAGGACGAGGAAAATGAGACGAGAAGCAGCCCAGAAAAGGGAGCAGGACAAAATTTTCACAACCTATACAAGGAGATCCAGGAGAGCACAAAAGACCCAGTCACAAGAATATCAACCTGAATCCAATGCACATGCACCAATGGATATCGAAAGTAGTGCTCACTCACAACATGGACAAGAAGCCAAAGTGGAGGTTGAGAGCAATAACAGGCAAGGAAAGGAGTCACCACCTGCAGTTAAGAAACAAAGGAAGCTGGAGAAGCAAATTGAAAGATTAAAGTAAGAACCGATGGAAGCCAACATGTTGGAAAAAGTTATTAAAAAGGAGAATGAGATGTTAAAAATTCAGAGTAAGAAAACCCAGCAGAAGAATGAAAAGCTCAAGGAGCAAATTAAAGAGTTCAAGACTAAACAGGCTGACATTTGTAACTGGGCAACCAAGTGGTATACCCAGAAGAAAGCCATCAAGGAGAAATACAAGAGTTTGAAGCATGAGCTCCACACCCAGAAGGAAGCCCAGGCTAAAAAGAACATATACGCATTGTTGAAGGCAGCAGAGGTTCAAGCAGGGATAGAGTATAGAGGCAGCACATCAAGCTTAGCATGAGGACATGCTAAGACATTAAGCTTGGGGGAGATGTTGGTACCATTCCATTACCCTCTTTTCTTCTAAAAACATCATCAATTGCCTATCTTTTCCCTCCATAGACCTCTTTACATCCATTGAAATTGATTAGTTAATAGCGCTATAGTTGTTAGTTCGCATTAAAGTTAATTTATGAGTTTTTATGTTAGAAATTAGGAATTTTTAACAAAAAGGTCTCAGGAAGATATCACATCCTATAAATAGTTTATCATCTGACACATGGCATGACAGGCAAGCCAAAGCAGTGGATAAGGACGAGCTCCTGAATGTACAAGCATGAAGAAAAATCGATTTTACAGCAGATCAAAAGCTCCTACTTATGCGGTCAACGCTGGGTCAAACCCTAGCCTTTTTGGTTACAAAGGCAGTGAAAGCCATGGTTTCTAAACCGGCTTCGTTTTTCCTTTTTGGAAATCGTTTTGTCTTTTTGGGAAACCGGTTCATCTTAGAATGACCGAAAATCATTCCACTGTAAAAGCAAGAACAACTGCTTCAATGAATGTGCATTCGACTCAAGATAGGAAGGAGATAAAAACTCTGTATCGTTTTATTTGCGAACAATGTTATGTTACCTCTGTGTATTGTTTTAAAGGACCGAATTCATATATGTGATTGCAACTCTTAGTATCTGAATACAATTACGGTTCCACTCCAGCATTGTCCATGTGTTAACATTGTCGATTGATTGAGCTCATTCCAGTGTACCATTGAAACGTGGACGGGCCCTGCATGGATTGGTATACTGTGCCTTTCATTTTCATTGTTTTTAAATTTACATAGAACGCATTTCCATTGCTTTTGAATGCATGTCATTTAATATCATTTTCACAGCTCTTGAATTTACATAAAATGCAAATTGTTAATGTTATTTCCATGCTAATGATTTTGTCAATTCGATTACGATTTCTCACAAATGGACTCCATGGTGCTTGCTTAAAGATATCATCGTTAGATCATTGAATCAAGTCTTGTAAGAGACTTGGTCCAGCGTTATGTTTTAAGGCATTTCCATGAACTCTGTTTGTGCATGTATTTAAAGTTCAGTGTGTTTTTTATTTCTTCATGAGTGCTTCAGTGGTAACTAGACAGAGTTTTGTGCACAGTATCCTTGTAAGGGGATTCAAATCTTAGTCTAGCTATACTCTATATCTCTGAGACAGTTAGATAATCTAGGTAATCTGAGTGTTAAAGTGAGAGGAAACATACCTCAACCTTCTGTAAAGAAGTATTGTCGCCTATCACCACAAGCACTTAGTTAAGGATCCTTTATGCCTATAGATTTTAGGCACACGCCTCGATACTTACCTAGGTCGATAATAAATCTAGTCTAATATAGCACCCTAGATTGGCCACTACAATCGTTGAGGACAACACTTTTTGAAGGAGAGGGGCATGTTAGGCCCCTATACTACTAGTATAACCCCCAATTGTTATTTGTACAACCCCTTATTATATTGTTCTACCCATGTAGTCCCCATATTGTTATTATTGTGCCCCATAGAAGCCCACTATTGTTATTATTGTGCCCTTACATTATTATTGTTATGTCGGCTCTGATTATATTATGACCCCTTAGACTCCTATATATAGAAAGGAGGTCTTTTCATTTGTATCATCCAAGAATTGTTCATTTGTATAATGTAAAGGAGATTGCCCCCTCGAAGAGGTTGAATTATAAGGAGTTCAACTATCTTTTCTATCTTTTTGTGAACTAGTTTCATAACATTCCATCCTTATGAGCCGCAAGGGCTATGATCGGGTGGATGTTGATATATTTGCCAACAGGTGCAAATATCTCGTCATAGTCTATACCTTCCTTCTGGGAGAAGCCACGAGCTACAAAACGAGCCTTATACTTTGCCGTACTTCCATTTGTTGCATGCTTTATCTTGTAAAGCCATTTAGAAGTGACAATTGTCTTATCCTGGGGTCTGCGAACTACTTCCCACACATGATTCTTGGTCATAGCATCCTTCCATACTTGATGCTTGACGGTATCAGAGAATGATGAAGGCTCATTTTGTATGATAGTGCTCATGATGGTCAGGTATCCCTGATACTTGTTGGGTTTCTTATTGTCACGGAAGGTTCCTCGGGGTGCAGTGTGTCCTTCAACATCATCGAGTAGCCCCCTAAGCCAAGAGGCCCTCTTCCTAGAAGAGGAAGGCTCCAGTGGATCAATAGGATCCATGGGTTCTTCTGCATCAGGCATTGTTTCATCATCCTTTTCTTTCGGTTCTCTGTTGTTGGCTTCTTGAGAGCTCCTTAAAGTCGGAAGATTGTCCACCTTGCTGAGAGCCATATATTGGTCAAAGGTGACATCATGACTAATCATGATTTCCCTTTGACCGACAGTGAACATTTATTTAGGATTCTTGGAACCCAATACTTGATGAGGGCATTGGTTTTGTACATATACGGCGGTGCTTGCAACTTCAGCCCAAAGAAACTTCAGAAGTCTTTGATCATGGAGCTTGGAGTGGATAGCTTCCACAATCGTACGGTTCTTCCTTTCCGCCACACCATTCTGTTCAGGAGTATATAGTGTAGTAGTCTCCCTCTTAATGCCAGCCTCTTTACAAAAGTCATGAAACTCGTTAGATTCATATTCAGTCCCATTATCAGTCCTTAAGATCTTGATCTTCATTTTGGTTTGATTCTCGATCAGGGCTTGAGATATGTCACAAGACATGACACCTAGTGGACTTCCTCCGACCTAATATAATGAATCAACTCGAAACCCAAGAGTGAAGGCATCTTTAATTTTGTTTTTCCATACACGCACCTTGCCATCGCTAAAAGTCACCTTGTAGCCTTTGTCTTCCATTGCCGAGATGGACACTAGGTTCTTTTTGAGGTCAGGTACATATAGTACATCCTTTAAGTGGATTGTATTACCTTGATTCAATTTAAGAGAGACATTGCCTACACCTTTCATGGGATATTTCATATTATCTCCAAGGACAATTTCCAGGTTAGTTTCTTTCTCTATCAGATTATGGAGAACTTCTTTGTAACTAGTGAAGTGCCTTGAGGCACCACTATCAATAAGCCAAATTCCCAGCGAGTCCGAAGGAGCAGAGGTAGATAGAGCAGCTGGTAGGTAATGTTCATCTTGCTTATTGTCAACAGTGTTAGATTCATACTTGGAATTTCTAGCCTTCTTGAATGATTGTCCTCTTCCTTGATTTCCAGCACTCCTTTTACCTCTACTATTAATTTTCCATTCTTTTGATTGCCACTAGAGGGATTTTGATCATCGTCCCAGTGTGAGTCCCTTCTATCAGGGCACCCCCTTGCATAGTGACCTGCTTTACTGCAAATGTAACATCGTCCTTTTCTTCCACCCTTAGGTCTAGTCTTTCTTTTTTATTTAGTCCCGAAATTATTTATTTTCTTAGCATGAGAAGAAAGGGCAGTAGGAGGACCTTTAGGCATGGGCATTTCTTGCTCTTCTATCCTCGTTTCTTCTTGAATGCATCTTGCCATTAATTCCTTGAAACCAGGAATTACGTTATTGTTGAGAAGAGTAGTCTTGAACACGTACCATTCGAATGGTGATCCTCCAAGAGTCGTGAGTGCCATTTCCCTATCAGTAATAATCTCTCTAATAGATAGGAGATTGTTCTTGATCTCGATGATTCTCAAGAAGTATGCTTGCATACTCTCATATTTGCCCTTCTTAATTTCCTTCAGCTTATTTCTAAGAAACAAGACTTGATTTGCATCATTAACTTTAAATAAACTCAGTAGTCTATCGTAGATTTCCTTGGAGGTGTTTTGGTCGAAGGTGTTTTGGTCGGAGATGTAGACCACCAAGCACTTGTCGATAGAGTCCCAGATGATCTTCTTTGTTTTGACTTCGACGGTTTTCCATTTGTTCCTGGCAGCAGCGAATGCATTTGATGGAGGCTCAACAACATTGCCTCTCACATGGTCCAACACTCCTTGATATTCTAAGGTTAGATCAAGAGACATCTTCCATTCGTGATAGTCAACTTTCTTACGGAGCTTGTCTTAGGTAGGGAAGAGTGTTCAGGACCCCATAGTTCCTTTGGGATAGCCTTGCCAATCTTCTCTTCAGTGATTGCTCTTGCTCTTGCTCGAGATTTGTCTTCACCTCAACTCTGATACCATGTTAGGTTATGGTATGTTCTATGCTTAGAGAAATTTACTTATTTTTATTATTATTATCCACAAATTAGCAATCACATGTACATAAAGTAGAGTGCAGATAGAACATTAAACGATCGGCAAAAAACAAGCCAAGAAAAGAGACACAATATGTGGCGGCTAGCCAGGGACAAACCCCAGTATGGGGAAACCCTTTGATCAAACCTTCTTTTATCTTTAGTAATTCAACAGAGAGAAATAGTACATAAATCTGATTTACATCAGCAGCAGCAAACCCTAGATCAACCCTCAACTAGGGCAGACAATATCTTGCAAACCGACTGTCGGATTGGATTGATTCCTTCACCAAAAAATGCGGCCTTCTCAGGGGAGTTAGATCCACTACAATGCAATTTAGAGAGGGAGAAAGATGGTCAACATTGGTCAAACTTCTGATCTGCAGTTGTAGCCCTAAATATGCGTCCTTCCTTCCACACATGTGAGAGAAGAGTCTCTTTCTGCGCAGTAGGAGAAGAACCTCTTTTCTGCGCAGGAGAGAGAGAGAGAGATGTGATGAGAGAGTGTGTCCAAATGAGGAAAAGAACTCCTATATTTATACACAAATGTTGATGATCGAATAGATGCGACTATTGCGCTTCTGAGCCTACATGAGTTGATGGTCAGCTTGATAATTAATCCATAATCAAAATAAATTCATATATCCATAAA
Source organism: Pinus taeda (assembly GCA_000404065.3). Taxonomy (NCBI): domain Eukaryota; kingdom Viridiplantae; phylum Streptophyta; class Pinopsida; order Pinales; family Pinaceae; genus Pinus; species Pinus taeda. Next base: position 89,481 of record APFE030075696.1, on the reverse strand, counting down.
TACTTATCGGAATCGGATGATCTTTAGATCAATCCTACAACTATCGACGAGAGGAATCTAATAAAAATATTATCAGCCATGCAGAAGATCATCCACATGGAGTTTGGCCCTAGTTTCCAATTTTAACAGATTCTGGTGCTACTCCTGGTATCAACTCAATAGAGAAATCCACTTCCCTATGAGGTAGTAACTTTGAAATATCTGCTGGAAACACACCCTTAAACTATTGCAAAACCAAATACCTCTTAAAGACTTCATCATCCTCAACATCATTCTCTTTGTCACTGGAAATATGTATTGCGAATAATACACACCCTTTCCTACAATTACACTTAGCTTGCATGGTTGTCACCATTCTCATTGATGTAGGTTTCTTCTTTCCCTGCAAAATTATTTTTTCTCCATCATCATCCAGGCACTTAATAGCCTTATCATATCAATCTACCTTGGTCTTGTGATTGAATAACCAATCCATGCGCAAAATCACATTGTATGATCCCAAAGGAAGCACATTTAGATGTGTTGATGTAGGCATACCATTCAAATAAAATGTAGAAACTCTCACCCAATGATGAAATTTTTTCTCGGTCTCTGTAACCAACTGCACCAACCAAGACTCTGCATGCACTTCTTTATTCAAGCCATACTTATCCACCAGGTGGGGACTAACATAACTATAATTAGATCCAAGATAAATCAAAATGGAAATAACTTGATCTTAGAGCTTATCTTCCATCTTGATAAAGGATGTTCGATGATTCCCCTACCTGTTATCCAGTGTTGCATAAATACGAGGAATTCTATAACAAACATCTCCAACTTTCTGTGTCTCCTGAGCACTATAAATTTGAGGCCTTCCACCCTGATGTTATGGACAATCTCTCTTGCGATGTTCTTTGCCACAAGTCTAACACCGCAAGGGCTTCTTGCGATAGCCTTTGTTCTAATCCTTAGACTAAAATCCATGTCCTCTCTCAACTGAATTGAACTTATTATAAGGTGCCACATTCTCCTTACCACCTACATCCTGAGGTATTCCTCGCTTCTTAACCCATTTTCCTTTAGTATTTTCATTACCTTTCCAATCTCGCTTAGGCTCAGACTTACGCTTTGACTGCTCATAACAATGCTTCAACTTCCTGATGACTTCCTCCAATGATCAAGTCTCATCATACTCAACCCAATATTTAAATGCTAAAGGAAACCCACTGATGAATCTTTGAACCTTTGTCTTCTCATCCTTAATGTATGGCACATACCTCAACAAAACCAAAAACTTGGTCATATACTCTTCATCTGTCATAAAACTCATATTAAGCTCATAGAACTCCTTGATCTTTCCATCATAATACCTCTCAGCCAGGTACCTCTTTCAGAAGAGTCTTTTAAACTCATGCCAACTCAACTCTTCTACCTTGATGCCTCTGATACACTTAACATCTTCCCACCATATGTTTTCTCTTCCCTTGAGACTGAAAATAACTATTCTTGCTTTCACATTCTTTGAATAATCATGTAATTCAAATAAATTCTTCATCCCAAGAAGCCATGTTTTTGCATGATTCAGTTTCTTCACATCCCCATCAAAAGTAGGAGGTTTGTCTTTCTTGAACTCATCTAGAAAGTGCTTCTTCTCACTCCTATAAGGATGATGATGGTGATAACCATGATGTCTCTCTGAACTATAACTATAATAAAATCCATAAGCACTACCTATCCTGTCAGGTGTATCCAACCATATGCCACCTTTGACTGTGTCGTCCCTCTCTCACCTATATCCTGATCGAGACCTGCAGCCATATGCCCCATTTTTCCTTTCCTCTTGTCCATGACTAATTCTTGGTTGTCCTTGTCTATGTAAATATGACAAGCTCTGAAGTATCACTGCATTGACCTTTGCTTTCTTTTCCTGAGCTATGGCAATTCTTCCCTGTGACTCAATTATCCTATCATTATCTACCTTGCAACTTATGATTTTTGCCTTCATACTTCTCAGTATATCTACTAAATCGGGAGAATACTCATCTCTTTGTTGTTGCTCTGATCTATAAGGAGAGTCACATGAACTGTAGTCCACCATTCTACTTGTAATCTCTGACCTTATTCTTCTTACAACCATACAATGTTAGATAAACCAAACTTAGACATAATCAAAATCATACTTCAGTGTCTCTCAAGGGAGGTTATCTTGTCCACACAAATCTGTCTAGATTAGCATGATATAGATACATAATAGCATCAATATGTCAACATCATCATGATGACACAAACTACAATAATGACCATCACAATGCATGCATAACAACATATTGACAACTAATATTCATGCATAAGAATCACATCGACCCTGAGGTCCAGTGCTACAGCCTCGCTTTAATACCACCCTGTAAACGCCTCCTCCCACATTTACCCAAATTCACAAGATTGACAAGATAACCATGAGACAAGTGTCACTATGACATGACCCGACCTACAGATTTTAGTTAAGGAAGTGGGTCCTACAAACTGAACACTTACTGACATCCTACAGGGACTACAGATCACTCATGAATTGAACAACCACCCTAGATGATCAATCGCTAAGCTAGAACCATTTTCACTAACCTAACACCCCAACCGCATGCACAATACGTCAAGAGAGTGGTAATGAGGTTATGACCTAAATCCTCTAGTTAAATACCAACAATCCCAAGATCTAAGCCACCTTTCCAGGCTAGCCTCTAGACCACTGCCCAAAACTGCCTGTAACTTTCTAGAATCATAAAAGAGACAAAAGCAATGTTAATCATTCAAAATAAAGCAAGAACCTAACCCAAACATGCCTAATACACATCGGACATTTCATAAGACATATGGTAAACATATAAGCTACCGATCATGAATGCATATCTTGTCATAAACTTTTGATTTTCATCTAACAATCACCGAGGAGGATCTAATCCATCTCTAGATAGTTGCAATAACAGTTGTTAGCCCATGCATTCATTAACCATTCAGTAACTAATCAAAACATGTCAAGAACCATAGATAGAATACATCATATAACTAACATATAAATAGAATGGAAACCATGGCAAGTCAGTCATAACGTAAACATGATAACCACTACAAGTGCTCATAATCATAATAGGAAAATAACTCTTATTAACATATGAAAATACCAACCAACTTAGGGACTTCCACGTACCACTTGACCATAGATAGGGTTGAATCAAATCTCTCTTTTAGCCAATCACCCCTGTGCCATATTCCAAGCATGAATGTGGTATATCATGGGATAAACCAAAAAAAACCAACCAGGGTTTCTAGAGGCCAATCGCCTCAATCCTCAACCATAATGATCTCACCTATACGGCCCAGAAATCACTAACATCAACCTAATCGGTCTCTACGCAAGTTGTTAAGGGCTCCAGGAACTAGTAACTTAACCCACAGTCTTCCAGGTCTCTAGAGCATTTGTTCCAACACAGCTCCAAGGACTAGTAACTCAACCCATCAAGGGCTCCAGAGCGTTTGTCCCAACCTACAACTCCAGAAACTAGTAACTCAACCCAAACTATTCTAGGGCTTCCAAAGTGTTTGTTCCAACCCACAACCATAGGGAACCTGAGCACCAATAAAAAAACAAGTGGGAAACCTACAAGACAATGGCTATCAAGGAAATGGAAAGGCAAGGCTGAAATGACTGCTAATCTAGGCAAATCTCCATGCCAATGAAAACACCTAACCAAGGAATCACATGCATATAACATGCATCCAAAAACCAGTAAGGAAATCAAACATGCAACTTGTTACCTACAAAGCAATCCAATTGTAGTCGTTGATCCAACAATCTCCTTGCGCTTATTTTCTTTCCTTCTCCAAGTCCAAGTGAATGCAAGAGTGCTCCAAGAATTCTCTAAGTGTGCAAGAGTATGAGAGAGTTAGAAAATGAATTAGAGCCAAAAATTGAACTGACAAACGTTGTGAATTGATCCTTTGAAGCCTTTTTATCATTGAGGCCTCTATTTTCTTCACTTTCCTTCATTTTTCCTCTAATTTCCCTTGTATGCAAATTTGTGCCTCTTCACCTTCCTTTTATTCTATTTTCCTTTATTTTCATAATTAAATGTCATTTATTGCCTCTTTTCCTTTGTCAATGTCCATAGCCATTATTAATCACAAGTGATGCCCACTATAATTTTTTTCCCAACATTTAACTTGGAATACATGTCCCATTACTTGGTCTTATTTTATTGACATGGAAAATCAAACATGAGTTGTTACAACATTATTCAATATATATACATCAAAGGCTAAAATATACATTATGAAGACTGACCATAGTTACAAAATTCAACATATTGGCAATAGAAGACACTATTGTGGAATATGTGTCCCATTACCTTGGTTTTATTTTATTTACATGGAAAATCAAACAGGGGTTTTTACAACATTATTCAATATATATACATCAAGGGCTAAAATATACATTATGAAGACTCGCCATAGTTACAAAATTCAACATATTTGCAATAGAAGACACTATTGTGTGAGGTTTTAATGGATCATGGGGACGCTCAAATAAAATGTTATCCAAACTCGAGGTTATAAGGCTGCAATTGCTTGATATTGAAGGACTCCTAGTTCGTATTGAAGTTGGCTAACCTCCACGCTCAACTCAAGGAATATATAGTAAGGAAGTTGCTCAATCAATTGAGGTAAAAACCTTTTTGTCTCCTAATTTTCATATCCCATTATTTTCATGTTTTCCTCGTGTAGTGTAGAACTATGGATTTATTTATTTTTTGATGGCAAGCTAGTTTTCCCACTCTAGGCACAACTTTTAAACACACTAAACTAGCGAACTCTTTTTCAATGCTTAAACTATTTCTTATCACATCATAGTTTTTTTATAGTTGATTTGGTATCCCATGTACAAAAACATTTTATCATTATAAATTTTGTGATTTCTCAATGAGAACACCACCCAAAAATAACCTTTATAGAATTTTCATATACCTTCTAACCTTTCAAAATATTTTTTTGTTTTGTTTTATAAACTTTAACACCATAATTTCATTTCATTAAAAAAGCAAAAATACATATAGATCAGTCTGAGATTCTCAAAGAGTCTAGTAGTAACACATCAACAAATAGGGAGATTGAGCATGTAGGTAGCTCCCTAAGGTAACAAGAAACATAAAATACTGAAACTATCGAAACAACACGTAAGTGTACAACAAACCACCCTTGTTCAAAGTGACATAAACACCATATTTCCCCACAACCCATACACTAGAGAGGAACAGATCAACAATGCACAGATAACAACAAATACTTGTAATATTGTTGGTGAAGCACACACTAAAATGTCTTTGCATCATAATCGCTAGTGCAAACCCTAACTGCTTTAATCTCTAGAATTACATGACCACCAACACCTGCTTAATATCCAAAAATGTCAATACCACAATGACCACCAAAGATATTGAACCAAAATCAACCTCCAGTTGATCCTAAAGTTGACCCTTTACCTTCTTACTCCCCTTCTTCCTCTTCGCCTAGTGAAAGTATTGGTACTAGTAACTAGGTGGCTAAGAAGAAGAAGAAAGTGAAGAAGAAGAAGAAGAAGCAAATTCAGCAGAGTGGCAACCAAGCAACCATTGCTTTGAGTGCAACATCTGATGATAAACCATCCATCAAGCCTCACAAAGTTCGATATCCATGCAAACTTTGTGCAGGAGACCATCGTCTTTGAAATTGTCCTGATATTCCTTAGATCTTAGAAGAATGGTCTTCTTGTTCACATCATCCTATGTCATCAACTTCTGGAGATCATGTTGGTGACACACCATCAACTAGTGGTAGTAAAGTTCATGGAAAGAAGGGTAGAGTTAAGTTTCCTTGTAGGTTATGTGAAGGGAATCACCCCATTCACCTTCGTCCCTATCTAGATGAAGCCAAAAAAGTGTTGGATAGTCGTCCTGCTTCACCACAGCGACTTCCATCTAGTTACAAGAAACTCTCCCTTAATCCTTCACTAGCTGATAAAGTGACTGACTCAAATCAACCATCGGTCAAACCCACTCTCTCTGAAAGTGAATCCTATGAGTCTATACCCAACCCAAATCAACAGGTTGAGGTAACAGTTGACCCAATTTCACCTTTAGCAAGTCATACCTTTCCTGAAGAGAGTGAATATGATACCACTCAGGTTCTTTTTGTTTCTTCAGATTCAAATGAGCTTGAGGGCAATCCACATGTTCCATCAAGACAGGAGGAAAATCCAACCGTTCTTGTAACTCAAGGGGTTAATTCTCCAATTTCTACGGGACCCTCTGCAAGTAGTCTGATCACTTCCTTTGATTGGAATTGACTAGCAGGATTTCGTCTTCCTTCGTATGTGCCTTTCCATATCATAGTATAGGTTTTCAATGTGATTATATCAAGCACTATTATAGATGAAGGTGCATCTATTAGTGTCCTTTCCTCAACTGCTTGGCAAGCGCTCGGTTCACCACCTCTTGTGCCTGTTACCCATAATCTATTGGCTTTTAACATAGGAACCAGTCAACCATTAGGGATCCTCCCTCAGTTACCTATTACTTTGGGAGGAAAAATATTTTATCTGAATGTGATGGTAGTCCAAGGCCCTTTAGATTACAATTTACTCTTCGGCACGACTATGTTTATGACATGGGAGCTATTGTTTCAACACTCTTTTGAGTGATTTGTTTCCCGCATGAAGGAAGAATTGTCACCATTGACCAGCTTTCTGGTCCAAATATGGCTTCCAGTCAAACATCTTCCCTAAATGATCCTTTTGTACCAATGGTATCATCCTCAGCATGGGTTAATTATGTGGCAACCCGTTCCATGCCTACATCAACTGACGATCAATTCAGTGATGTTGTACATTATGTACTAGGGGCATTAGAACCAGATCTCTCCTTCATGACCACTTATGAGTTGTGATCCAAGGTCCATGAGGATAGTTCTTCTACTATGTCAACCTCATTAAAAAATGCAACAGGTCCATGAGGATAGTTTTTTTTACTGTGTCAACCGCGTTAAAAAATGAAACAAGTCCACGAGGATGGTTCTTTTACTGTGTCAACCTCATTAAAAAATGAAACAGTTCCATGAGGATAGTTCCTTGTCTTGTCTCAACCTCGTTAAAAAATGAAACCAAGGATATGAGGACAATTCCTTGTCTTGTGTCAACCTCGTTAAAAAATGAAACCAAGGAATATGAGGATAGTTCTTGGTCTTGTCTCAACCTCGTTAAAAAATGAAACAAGGAGTATGAGCATAGTTCCTTGTCTTGTGTCAAGCTCGTTAAAAATGAAACAGGGAATCTAAGGAGAGTTCCTTGTTTTGTGTTAAGCTCATTAAAAAATGAAACAAGGTCCCCTGGAGCAAATTTCCAAGTCGAGTCTCTCACTTATTCTTGTAAACGAACCTTCATTCCATCCACCTGATAGCCACGAGCAGTCTACCTAGGTGAATGTAATGAAGCTTGGGGGGCATGCACCTATTGGTAAAGTTAAGTTTCTTTGTAGGTTATGTGAAGGGAATCACCCCATTCACCTTTGTCCCTATTTGGACGAAGCCAAAAAGGTGTTCGATAACCGTCCTGCTTCACTGCATCGACTTCCATCTGGTTATAGAAGACTCTCCTTTTCATCATGCCGGGGGCATGTAAACTAATCTCAAGCACAGTTCTTTGTTTCAAGCTTGTGTAAAAATGAAACTGAATTCAAGCATAGTTCTTCGTTTTAAGTTTGTGTAAAAATGAAATTGAATTCAAGCATAGTTTTTTGTTTTGAGCTTGTGTAAGCATGAAACTAAATCCAAGCATAGTTCCCTATGGTTCAAGCTTGTCTAAAAATGAACCCATTTCTAATTTTAACGCTCGCGATTGCCACTCTATTAGCCTTTTTCATTAGATGAGCCTTGGTTGTTTTCATCCGATCGCCATGTCCCTTTGGCCGATCATATGCTTTCACTTGGTTGTTTTACCATTTTTTAGGAACAATTGCAATGAGTGGTCTTATTAGCCAACCTCTTCACATAAATCAACATGTTTTGAGAAGATCCAACATCACCAGAACCAGTTGCTACCCTAGACACCACTCGTTCCTCAAACTGGAGTCCTCTTTAAGCTCTTTTTAGACTTTTTAAATATGAAAAGATTGTCGAGTGCTTGTCCTTTCTAGCTCATTAATGGATTGGAAATGATATCTCTCTTATATTATTTTACGCTTTTTCGGGCTTGAGAGATTAATTTACGAAAAAGTACTTGTGGAGTTTTCTTTTTGTCCCTTTTCAAACTCTCTAAACATGAAAAGGACCAAGTTATATTTGTCATTAAACTCATTAAAACATCAAATAGTGACAAACTTGTCCATCTAGACAAGACCGAGTTTCACCTTCGCTAGACTCGTTAAAACATCAAATAGCGATGGATTCACTTGAAGGGTGAAATTATACAACAAGCATATGTTATCCTCCTCAAGCTTGATAAAAATAAAGAGGTACTGGTCAACAACGACTGGGGAAAATGGGAAAAAGGTGAAAACCACTTTATGGTAGCAGGTCGCTCTTGAACATGACACTTTCACTTCATCTCCATGACTATTTGGGTTGGGTTATCTACTTGACAATTATCATACTCATGGTATATCACACCATCCATCACTTTTGGTTTTTGGTCAATGCTGCCAGTTCATTCAGACTATTTGGGTTGGGTTATTTGCTTGATGGTTATCATACCTATGGTCTATCACACCATCCATTACTTTGGTTTTGGGTCAATGCTGCCAATTCATTTAGTGTCGTCGATATGTTCAAAAGAAGTCATCCTTTACAATAACATAAACCTTCATTTTCATGACCGCCATTCTTGAATCTTGTGTCATCAGTCAAATTCCATCTCTAAAATCACTACACTTGTTTTGTGTCGTTGATGTGGGATACATGAAGGCCCTCCTACATCGAGTTGCTTCTTGTCGACATCAGCTCATTATCCAAGAATCCGATAGGCATCAATGGGAGGTTTCTCGATTTCGACAATAGGCATATATCAATGGCCTTCGACCGAAAGACTTTGTATGGTGTTCGACATCAAATCATCCATTCACACCATGCAGAATGTACTGCAGTACCTTGAGGATCAATATCATTATTGGTGATTTCTCTCACATCTGTTGACAACTTACATCATAGGTTGGTAATCAGATGGTGTCTTCCCATGTTCGACTTCAGATCACATATTCACATGGATAGACTCGTACTTGAGTGAATGGTTGAACGAGATTGAAGATCCCGGATCTAGTTTCATCCATCCAGGGTGCGATTTCATGAGTACTAAATCATACGTACAATGGCTTTACATTGATGGTCATTCCGATCATGGGTCTATATCTGTAGACGACTGTTTATGTACATGTAATGAAATTTTATAAGCTGAGCATGGGTATGCCTTCCCTCAGCAATTCATGAAAAATCAAATATCATGATATATGTATTGTAATTGATGCAGGTCACCTTCCACTTTGATACCTCCTCATCACATCGTAAAGCATTTCATTCGACATTGGCATTTTTCCGACTCCAGGCACAACTTTTAAACACTTTAAACTAACAAACTCTTTTTCAATGCTTCAACTATTTCTTATCACATCATTGCTTTTTTTATAGTTGATTTGGTATCCCATGTATAGAAACATTTTATCATTATAAATTTTGTGATTTCTCGATGAGAACTTACCACCCAAAAATAACCTTTATAGAATTTTCATATGCCTTCTAACCTTTCAAAATCCTTTTTTTGTTTTATTTTATAAACTTTAACACCATAATTTCATTTCATTAATAAAGTAAAATTACATATAGCTCAGTCTGAGATTCTCAAAGATTCTAGTAGTAACACATCAACAAATAGGGAGATTGAGCATATAGGTAGCTCCCCAAGGTAACAGGAAACATAAAATACAGAAACTATCGAAACAACACGTAAGTGTACAACAAACCACCCTTGTTCAAAGTGACATAAGCACCATATTTCCTCACAACCCATACACCAGATAGGAACGGATCAACAATGCACAAATAACAACAAATACTTGTAATATTGTTGGTGAAGCACACACTAAAATGTCTTTGCATCATAATCGCTAGTACAAACCCTAGCTGCTATAATCTCTAGAATTGCATGACCACCAACACCTACTTAATATCCAAAAATGTAAATACCACAACGACCACCAAAGATATTGAACCAAATGGCCACATTGACATAGCAAAATTCAAGAATAACATTGGCATAATAGTGCAAGTAAAAAGTCATGGGTTGTTATAAATCCATTTGGGCACATCAAATCCCAAAATCCAGATCAATGTTTTAGGGCTCATCAAACCCTAATTTTAGTTTCTTCATGCCCTAAACAAGTCCCCCCTTTGAATGCCTCCTTCCCAGACAGTTTCATGACCTTGAAGACTTCCAGAAACAACCTCTAGAGGGACCAGCGCAGGTAAGCCCTTACGAAGGTGCACTGCAAAGCAGTTAATTCCACTGCTAGGGTGCTTTGCAGAGCACTTAGGCTTCCTTTCACCTGTGCTTGGCAAGAATCAGCGAAATTCACATAGGGTTTGGCGAATATTATTATATTTTGGAGTCATCTAGAAGTTTCCCTCACTTATCAACTCCTATGAGCTCGAAAATGGATGAGGAATGAGTTAAGGTGAATCTTATCCTCTCATCCCTTCCTCCATGGAACTAATTCTAAGTATGGAAGGCCATTCAATGCCACCATTAATGACAAAACCTCCTTCATCTTCCTATAAATTGACCACTCATCTAAGTGATCAGGGGCTGGATTATGTTGAATTGTAAGGAGATAATGCTGCTATGGGATTTGGCTTTGAAGCAAGTATTGTAATGCTACAAATTTGTCATGCTTTTGATGTGATGTGGATGGGATCCAAGCTGGAGGAATAGCTTTGAATCAAACACCAATGGTTTAATTCCTTCTTCTCTCTAATAAAGTGTTTGAACCTTTTTCCCATATGTTTGTATTGTTTCATAATGCTTATGTGTGTGAATTGTATCTAATTCCTTTCACTTACATTCAATAGATCATATGCTTTGATCGGTTTTTGTCTTCTGTTGTGTTTACAGGGTACTTTTCGAGCAGATTAAGTACGGGAAGGAGCGATGGAATTGATAGAAAGGAGAAGCGAGGAAATTGGAACAACAGGTAGGCCTTTTATCTTCTCATCTTATCTATTGCTTATAGGAAAAGTTTAAAACACTTTAAACTATTGTTCTAGATACAACTACTTTTATAGGGAATTAGTATTTATCCGTAGATACTAAATTATCCAAACAAATTGGCAACTCCACTGGGGAAAGATCACCTTTCCTAGTAGCTTATCCAACTCCTAGGACATCCTTACAGACCCTACTTGTGTTCATTGATTGTATTTCAGCCCTTTTGCATTGAATTTTGGTCAAAAATTGAGGTTAGATGACTCTTGAGTGGCCTCTCAGAAATCAGTGCAGGCTTGGTCAGGGAACAGTGCTTTGCAGAGCGCCCTTGAGTGAGAGATAGTGCTCTGCAGTGCATTTAGGCCCTCTTTGACCTGCGCTGATCCACCTTAGGTCAAATTCCCACCTTTGGATTGAGTTTTTTCCCAAATTTCCTCTGTTTGTTTGCTTGCTTATTGATAATGAATGTTATGTCTCAGAGAACAAGTTTTTATCTCCTTTGCCAGACCTACTTTGATTTGATTGATTAATGTTTCCTAATGTTTTCTTTGTCATTATCTGTCTATAGTCAAAGTCAGAATATAGTTGATTAATCTTTGTTCGAAAGGAAGTGTCGTAAAGTCTTCTTTTCCTTCAAAACAGAACTGTCATCAAAGTCTTCGTTCTTATTAAAGATTGATTGATTGTATGTTCCTTTTTCCTTTTGTTCATATTCACATTAAGGAAATCGAAAAGAAAAACTTGCATCGTTCATATTGTATTTTGTGAATGCTTGAAAGGAATAGCTAGGGAAATTGCATTAGATGTGCTCTTTGCTCTTTGTCAAAAATCTGATTGCTCTATCCCTACTAACTAAGGATTTTCATTGTTAAATTGAATGAGAATAATGCTTATCATATTAGTTGCATTTAGGAATTGCAAACATACATCACGTGGTGAAGCTTGAAAGGCAAATTCTAAAGAAGATCAACTTAAAATTTATCTGAATTTACCTAATGGAGCATTGTCACCTAACGAAAAACATTTACAGGTATAGGCTAGAGACGTGTTCCGGCATTCTAAAACAAAGCAATTGTCGCTAACTTGTATGCAATACATCTTGAGTGTAATACCTCATTCCACGTACGTGAGTATATCGTAGCTTGTTCACGTACCTTCGAGTATATAGGGTGGTGTTATAGTACGTAAAGTATATGGGAATGCTCTCACTGTGCAGTTTTGCATTAGACAACGCTTATATGGATTGGGCCTCCACGTACTTTCAGGTATATATGGGAGGAAAAAACTAGGTTCCTATCCATCCTTAGGTAACCGAGTAGGGCGCCTTGTACACTACGATACACCGAACACAACATTCAGGGAGATTGCCTGCTCATACTTCTCGGTTCACCGGGAGGTATTCTGCAATTCACAGTTGCTTGGTAAACCTTTTGCCTAGATTACCCTCTTTTGTTTTGTTATGTTACTTTGATTCGAATAAAATTGATTGACTGCAAATAAAATCCTCCACGATCGCTCCTTAGTTGATCTTAGGTTGAAACATATGGCAACAAATCCGGAGTCCACTGATCAAGGAATTCCTTTTGATGGGAATCCTAGTCCTTTTCCTCCTTTCAGAAATATTGGTGCTATGTATATGGCTACATTGTTCCTTCCTGGTTTACCATTGGCTTGCCAGTATGGTTGTTTTCAACCTTCTTGGTTCAAAATTTCGCGATTTCTCCGTAATTGAGTACTCCCCCAACTAGACAAAATCAACCTCCAGTTGATCCTAAAGTTGACCTTTTGCCTTCTTCCTCGGTTATTTCTTCCTCCCCTTCTTCCTCTTCACCTGGTGAAAGTATTGGTACTAGTAACCAGGTGGCTAAGAAGAAGAAGAAAAGGAAGAAGAAGAAGAAGCAGCAAATTCAGCAGAGGGGCAACCAAGCAACCATTGCTTTGAGTGCAACATCTAATGAGAAGCCATCCATCAACCCTCACAAAGTTCGATATCCATGCAAACTTTGTGTGGGAGACTATCTTCTTCGAAATTGTCCTCATATTCCTCAGATCTTAGAAGAATAGATTTCTCATTCACATCGTCCTGCGTCATCAACTTCTGGAGATCATGTTGGTGAAACACCACCAACTAGTGGTAGTAAAGTTCATGAAAAGAAGGGTCAAGTTAAGTTTCCATGTAGGTTATGTGAAGGGAATCAACCCATTCACCTTTGTCATTATCTGGATGAAGCCAAAAAAGTGTTGGATAACCGTCCTGCTTCACTGCAATGACTTCCATATGGTTATAGGAAACTCTCTCGTAATCCTTCACTAGTTGATAAAGTGACTAACTCAAATCAACCATTGGTCAGACCCACTCTCTCTGAAAGTGAATCCTATGAGTCTATACCTGACCCAAATCAACAGGTTGAGGTAACAGTTGACTCGATTTCACCTTCAGTAAATCGTACCTTTCCCAAAGAGAGTGAATATGATACCACTCAAGTTCTTTTTGTTTCTTTAGATTCAAATGAGCTTGGGGGCAATCTGCCTGTTCCATCAAGACATGAGGAAAATCCTCTCGTTCTTGTAACTCAAGGAGTAAATTCTCCCATTTCTACAGACCCCCTCCAAGTAGTCTGGTCACTTCCTTTGATTGGAATCGATAAGCAGGATTTCGTCTTCCTTCTTATGTGCCTTTCCAGATCATAGTACAGGTTTGTAATACGATTGTATCAAGCACTATTATAGATGAAGGTGCATCTGTGAGTATCCTTTCCTCAACTACTTGGCAAGCACTCAGTTCACTGCCACTTGTGTCTGCTACCCAGAATCTGTTGGCCTTTAACAGAGGAACCAGTCAAACATTAGGGATCCTCCCTCAGTTACCTATTACTTTGGGAGGAAAAATTGTTTATCTGAATGTGATGGTAGTCCCAGGCCCTTTAGATTACAATTTACTACTTGGGCGCAACTATGTTTATGACATGGGAGCTATTGTTTCAACACTCTTTCAAGTGATTTGTTTCGCGCATGAAGGTAGAATTGTAACCATTGACCATCTTTCATTTCTCGGTCCAAATATGGCTTCCAGTAAACCATCTTCCCTAAATGGTCCTTTTGTACCAATATTATCATCCTTGCCACAGTTTAATTATGTGGCAACTCGTTCCATGCCTACATAAACTAACGATCAATTCCGTGAAGTTGTACATTATGTACTGGGGGCATTGGAACCAAGTCTCTCCTTCATGACCACTTATGAGTTGTGATCCAAGGTCCACAAGGATAGTTCTTTTACTATATCAACCTCGTTAAAAAATGCAACAGGTCCATGAGGATAGTTCTTTTACTGTGTCAACCTCGTTAAAAAATGAAACTGGTCCATGAGGATAGTTCTTTTACTATGTCAACCTCAATAAAAAAATGAAACACTTCCATGAGAATAGTTCCTTGTCTTGTGTCAACCTCGTTAAAAAATGAAACCAAGGATATGAGGACAATTCCTTGCCTTGTGTCAACCTCATTAAAAAATGAAACCAAGGAATATGAGGATAGTTCCTAGTCTTGTGTCAACCTCATTAAAAAATGAAACAAGGAGTATGAGCATAGTTCTTTTGTATTATGTCAAGCTCGTTAAAAATGAAACAGGGAATCTGAGCAGAGTTCCTTGACTTGTGTCAATCTCATTAAAAAGTGAAACAAGGTCCCCTGGAGCAAAGTTATAAGTCGAGTATTTCACTTGATCTCGTAAACAAACCTTCATTCCATCCACCTGATAGCCACGAGTAGTCTACTTAGAAGAATGTAATGAAGCTTGGGGGGAATGCACCTAGTGGTAAAGTTAAGTTTCCTTGTAGGTTATGTGAAGGGAATCACCCCCATTCACCTTTGCCCCTATCTGGATGAAGCCAAAAAGGTGTTGGATAATTGTCCTGCTTCATTGCAACGACTTCCATCTGGTTACAAGAGACTCTCCATTTCATCATGTTGGAGGCATGTAAACCAATCTCAAGCATAGTTCTTTGTTTCAAGCTTGTGTAAAAATGAAATTGAATTCAAGCATTGTTCTTCATTTTAATCTTGTGTAAAAATGAAGCTGAATTCAACCATAGTTTTTCGTTTCAAGGTTGTGTAAACATGAAACTGAATCCAAGCATAGTTCCCTATGGTTCAAGCTTGTCTAAAAATGAACCCATTTCCATTTTTAACCCTTGTGATTTCCATTCTAACACCCTCTTTTGTTAGATGAGCCTTGGTTGTTTTCATCCCATCGCCACCGTCCCTTTGGCCAATCATATGCAATGAGTGGTCTTATTAGCCAACCTCTTCACATAAATCAACATGTTTTGAGAAGTTCCAACATCACCGGTACCAGTTGCTACCCTAGAAACCACTCGTTCCTCAAACTGGAGTCCTCTTTAAGCTCTTTTCAGACTCTTTAAATATGAAAAGATTGTCCAGTGCTTGTCCTTTCTAGCTCGTTAATGGATTGGAAATGATATCTCTCTTGTATTATTTTACGCTTTTTTGGGCTTGAGAGATTAATTTACGAAAAAGAACTTGTGGAGTTTTCTTTTTGTCCCTTTTCAAATTCTCTAAACATGAAAAGGACCGAGTTATCTTTGTTGTTAAACTCGTTAAAACATCAAATAACGACAAACTTGTCCATCTAGACAAGACCGAGTTTCACCTTCACTAGACTCGTTAAAACATCAAATAGTGATGGATTCACCCGAAGGGTGAAATTATACATTAAGCATATGTCATCCTCCTTAAGCTTGATAAAAATAAAGAGGTACTGGTCAACAATGACTGGGGAAAATGGGAAAAAGGGGAAACCACTTTATGGTAGCAGGTCGCTCTTGAACATGACACTTTCACTTCATCTCCATGACTATTTGGGTTGGGTTATTTGCTTGACGGTTATCATACTCATGGTCTATCACACCATCCATCACTTTTGGTTTTGGGTCAATGCTGCCAGTTCATTCAGACTATTTGGGTTGGGTTATCTACTTGATGGTTATTATACCTATGGTCTATCACACCATCCATTACTTTGGTTTTGGGTCAATGCTGCCAATTCATTTAGTGTCGCTGATATATTCAAGAGAAGTCATCCTTTACAATACCATAAACCTTCATTTTCATGATCGTCAATCCTGAATCTTGTGTCGTCCGTCAAATTCCATCTCTAAAATCACTACACTCGTTTCGTATCGTTGATGTGGGATACATGAAGGCCCTCCTACGTCGAGTCGCTTCTTGTCGACATCATCTCATTATCCATGAAGCTGATAGACATCAATGGTAGGTTTCTCGCTTCTAGCGATAGGCATACATCAATGGCCTTTTACCGAAAGACTTTGTATGGTGTTTGACATCAAATCATCCATTCACACCATGCAGAATGAACTGCAGTACCATGAGGATCATTATCGTTATTAGTGATTTCTCTCGCAGCTGTTAACAACTTACATCATTGGCTAGTAATCAGATGGTGTCTTCCCATGTTCGACTTAAGATCACATATTCACATGGATAGACTCGTACTTGAGCGAACGGTTGAACGAGATTGAAGACCACGGATCTAGTTTCATCCATACGGGCTGCGATTTCATGACCACTAAATCATATGTACAATGGATTTACATTGATGGTCATTCCGATCATGGGTCTATTTCTGTAGACGACTGTTTATGTACATGTAATGAAAATTTATAAGCTAAGCATGGGTATGCCTTCCCTCAACAATTCATGAAAAAACAAATATCATGATATATGTATTGTAATTGATGCAGGTCACCTTCAACTTTGATACCTCCTCATCACATTGTAAAGCATTTCATTCAACAATGGCATTTTTCCGTCTCCTGGCACAACTTTCAAACACTCTAAACTAACAAACTCTTTTTCAATGCTTAAACTATTTCTTATCACATCATAGTTTTTTTATAGTTGATTTGGTATCCCATGTATAGAAACATTTGATCATTATAAATTTTGTGATTTCTCGATCAGAACTTACCACCAAAAAATAACCTTTATAGAATTTTCATTTGCCTTCTAACCTTTCAAAATATTTTTTTGTTTTGTTTTATAAACTTTAACACCATAATTTCATTTCATTAATAAAGCAAAGTTACATATAGATTAGTTTGAGATTCTCAAAGAGTCTAGTAGTAACACATCAACAAATAAGGAGAATGAGCATATAGGTAGCTCCCCAAGGTAACAAGAAACATACAATACATAAACTATTGAAACAACACATAAGTGTACAACAAACCACCCTTGTTCAAAGTGACATAAACACCATATTTCCCCACAACCCATAAACTAGAGAGGAACAGATTAACAATGCACAGATAACAACAAATACTTGTAATATTGTTGGTGAAGCACACACTAAAATGTATTTGCATCATAATCGCTAGTGCAAACCCTAGCTGCTATAATCTCTAGATTTGCATGACCACCAACAACTGCTTAATATCCAAAAATGCAAATACCACAGCGACCACCAAAGATATTGAACCCAATGGCCACGTTGACATAGCAAAATTCAAGAATAACACTAGCATAATAGTGCAAGTAAAAAGTCACGACCTGTTACAGATCCATTTGGGCACATCAAATCCCAACATCCAGATCAGTGTTTTAGGGCTCGCCAAACACTAATTTTAGTTTCTTCATGCCCTAGACAAGTCAACCCTTTGAATGCCTCCTTCCCAGAAAATTTCATGACTTGAAGACATCGAGAAATAGCCTCTAGAGGGACTCGCGCAGGTAAGCCCTTATGAAGGTGCCCTGCAGAGCAGTTAAGTCCACTGCCATGGTGCTCTGCAGAGCACTTAGGCTTCCTTTCACCTGCGCTGGGCGAGAATGAGCGAAATTCACATAGGGTTTGAGGAATATTCTTATCTTTTGGAGTCATCTAGAAGTTTCCCTCACTTATCAACTCCTATGAGCTCGAAAATGGATGAGGAATGAGTTAAGGTGCATTATATCCTCTCATGCCTTCCTCCATGGAACTAATTCTAAGTATGTTAGGCCATTCAACGCCACCATTAATGACAAAACCTCATGCATCATCCTATAAATTTAACGCTCATCTAAGTGATCAGGGGCTGGATTATGTTGAATTGTAAGGAGATAATGCTGCTATGAGATTTGGCTTTGAAGCAAGTATTGTAATGCTACAAATTTGTCTTGCTTTTGATGTGATGTGGATGGGATCCAAGCTGGAGGAATGGCTTTGAACCAGACACTAATGGTTGTAATTCCTTCTTCTATCTAATAAAGCGTTTGAACCTTTTTTCCCATATGTTTGTATTATTTCATAATGCTTATGTGTGTGAACTGTATCTGATTCCTTTCACTTATATTCAATAGATCGTATGCTTTGATCGGTTTTTGTCTTTTGTTGTGTTTATAGGGTACCTCTCAAGTGGATTAAGTACGGGAAGGAGCGACAGAATCAATACAAGGGAGATGAGAGGAAAGCAGAATTATAGGTAGGCCTTTTATCTTCTCATCTTATCTATTGCTTACAGGAAAAGTTTAAAACAATTTAAACTGTTGTTCTAGATACAGCTACTTATCTAGGGAATTAGTATTTATCCGTAGATACTAAATTCTCCTCAATACGGGCATACATAATAATGGATATGCTAAGCGTCTCAATCCTGTAGACAATCCAGAGAGATCAACCTGCGACCGACATCCTTGACTAATCACAACAAAAATAACATTGAGGATAGCTTACATAAATAGAAAGGTAATTCAAAATTTGCCATAATAGTGCACCCACCAAGCACACAGTAGTAACCTTCATACTGAGTTGATAGAACGAATAAAGTAGAAGCCTCCAAAGTGAAACCACACCTGGAGATGGATGACCAAAATAGAAACAAAAAGAAAAATACCGATGAAATCTATTCCCAATCAAAGGAGATGATTATCAAGTCCTATGCACTGTCTATCTGGGGGTTAGTGGGCTCACTAGGTGGGTTAGTGAGATCACCTGAAGCAAAATCTGACACTATAAAACTTTCAGCCCTGGCAATCTCAAATCAACATCGTCCAAGCAAAATCATTGATTCATGAGCATGCATTTAATACCCTCAAGTGAAGAGAACACATTATAATTCTCGACTTGCTTATCCTTAAAAATTAATCGCAACAGGGTATCGATGTGCTAGTGAAGAGCCAAAGAATTTCATAAATGAAGCTTGCACTTCCTGAACCTACCAGGATCAGGGAAACCTAGTAATGTCTTTCCCAACAATATCTGAATCAAAATGATACAAACATTCACCAGACTCATTTGGTTCCAACAGGAGGATTTCCTTCCTCACTTCTAAGGGAACCACATCGAAAAAAGTCCTAACTGAGTAATAAGCAAAAGGACATATACACTTTGTTGGAAATAATACTGAGAGGGGGAGTGAATCAGTATTATCAAGTCAAATATTCCTTTTCAAAAAAAAATTGTATACGCTACTTCAGTTAGTTAAACCCGCGTATATACGCAACTATGCAGAAGGAAACCCGCGTATACAAAGCAAACTTTTAATTTACTTTATCTTTCTGATGATGATTGTTAATGCTGTGATGCAGCAACAAATAACTAGTAACCAGAGTAAAGTAACTAGAAGACAATCACACACAAGAACACAAGATATAAGGTGAAACCAATGTGGGGTGAACCACCTGCTGCAATTCGTCTCTTATCTTTCTTTATTAGAAACTTCTTTTACAATGTACTGGTGCAGTCCTTTACCAGTGTGAGCTGCAACTGCAGAGAGTACAACCCTTCTTCATTCTCATCTTCTTCTTCCTGGAAGGGAGCTACAACCCTTTAGCTCTTTGTTAGCCAAGATACTAGTACGTAGATGCTGGCCTACAGAAGGCTACAACCTTCTCTTTCTTCCAGGGACCACGTTTCATAAATTTTCATACTGGATCCATGAATATCAACCAATCTCCTTTTCACCAATTAGATCTGAATCAAGTAGATACTTCTCTGACAGCTGTACCCAGAACACAGTACCAGAAACCACACACCAGAAAACAGAACCCAGAACACAACAACAATAGACAGAAGCAGCTAGATCACAACTTAGAGTATATACGCTGTTTCAACAGCCTGAAACTAGTGTGCATACGCTTCTGCGTATGGAACAACATGCGTATACGCTTCTTTACTTCACATAACTTGCGTGTATACGCGCCTTTGCTTCACTGAACCTGCGTACAGATCTATAAAGGATAATTCACTCTTTCAGATATTCAATCATTAATTAACCCAGATTATCAGACTTGTAGATCAAGCAAGCGCCACATCTAGCAAATCAAAATCATA
>APFE030075696.1:27832-49276 GCA_000404065.3 Pinus taeda | reverse complement strand
TGCCTTCCCACCAAACCAAGGCAGTGCCTCCTAGGCGTAGGCTTGCCAGCTGAATCTTACTCTTGTCTGAGTCTATGTTTTGTACTCTTCAATACACATCAATTTGTCTAATCCAATTGTCCAACTTTTTAGCATTTAACTCTCCATCATATATAGGCAAATCAAATTTGACATCCAGATTAATCAAGGATGTTTTCTTATTATGCACAGGGCTACTAGGAGGTGTAGGAAAGCTTTCTTCTTTTCCCTTTCCTTTTGAGTGGTCATGGGAATGAGATTCATCTTCTTCTTTATCTTGTTTAGAGCCTGATGAATCTTCATCCTTATGCTTTCTAAAGTCCCTATACATTTCTTCTACCATGGACTTTATAGCTAGGAAACTTTCTATGAACTGGGGGTTTGGCCCTATAGAACCTTCTTCTGACATTGTCTTCTAAGAATAGACTCTCCCAATTTCAGGATTAGTTTCCACCAACTCTCCTTCTCCTAATTTGAGATTTGATCTTGTGAGCATTCACAGCTAAACCAACACAAGCTTGTCTAACCTTACAGCCTAAAGCTCTGATACCACTTGATCTGATAATCACCCTATGAGTAACCTCAGTTGAAGATTTATTAAACAAAATGTATTACAAACTCATGTGCTTGTGTGTGTTCTGTGTTATTATAACAACGGATCAATCAGATTGCTAATACACAAACATTTAAATGTAAAGATAGCAGAGAAATACAATAAGCAACAGTAAGACACAAACAATTTTTAATAAGGAGTTCACCCTATTCTCTAGGGCTACGTCTCCGGTCCAACTTCAGTGGTGGCCTTCTTTTATTGTGTCTTACAGTAGAGAAATTACAATATAGAGACTCAATGTGAGTTCTCCTGAAGCAGATTTTGCTTGGCAGGGTGGTTCTTGGATTCCCCAAGCCACTTGGAGTACATAGACTCTTGTTCTTCCTACCAACTCTGTGACCTTTGGTCTACAGTGGAAACAGCCAACCGTGATGCTCAATCCAAACAAATTCCTCTATGGGAAGGCTTGAACCTTCAAGCTCTCTGGTGCTCGATGCTGCCTGTGGTCAGCTCAGCCCTCTATCCCCTCTGCTTGGCTTTACTGTTCTCTGTGTTCAGTCCTCCTCTCAGGGTTCACTGTTCACTGTCTCTATGGTTGCTTGGACTCCTCTCAAAATCCTCCTCTTCGACTGTCTTTGTTCATGGCTTTAACCATTCGATCCCTATGCCTGTTCGGTTCCTCTCTCGCCTGCGTCGATTCTCCTTCTGCAGCTGCGCTTGGAGTGCCACGTGTCCCCATCGGAATAGCGCCAGTTTGCTTGTTGATTCATTTCTTCGGTTATGTCGCGGATACGTTCTTTCTCCATCGTGGCGGCCAAATGGATTCTAAATCCTTTTAGAACGCGGCTTAATCCTTGTCGATTCTGCTTCTTTCTATCGGGCACAATCTCAGCTGTCCGATCTGGGCTCCTCCAGATCCAACGTCATACGCACGTCGAGCGCGGTTGACTTGCTCGACTGTTAGTGTGCGATCACGACGGTTTTTCTCTCACCTTCGCTACCACGCGTCGATCGCTGAGTGGGATCGCTCCGCTCTCCTCCAAAACCTCTTATCGTTCAAGGGCGCCCTGATCAATACCGCCGGTTTTCCAGTGCACAGGTCCCGCCTTTGTCCTTTAGCGCTTTTCGTTTTTCCGCCCGCGGTTCTCCGGCTCTAAATGTGACCGAGTGCTTAAGGCTCTTCCATTTTAGCCCTGTTTGCCTAGCGATGCGCGATTAGCGCTAATAGCTAATCGCGCATCAAAATCGCCTCCTTTTCCTGATCCGGGGCTCCCAGGGGCTGTTTTGGCCGCCTACATGGTCTTCATGGGCCTCGGTCAATGCGCTTTGACCGAGATCCTCGTCGTTCCACGTCGGCTGCCATGGCCACTGGTTCAAGGCGTTTTTTGATCACTGTTTTGGAATTTTCAAGGATTTGTTCAACTCGATACGGTCAAGGTTCTTGATAGTCTTTTGTGGATCTGATTCAGATCAATCATCTTGTATGGTTGTCTTCTTGGGTTAAGGTTCGATCTTGAAGCAATTTGAAGGAGAAAGCTATCTAGAACAATATTGCAAGGAGAACAACGTCATAGGAGGGCTAGAATAGCCCTAACCCTCCTCACACGCGTGCACTGTATACTGAAGATTGCAAAGTTGTCCTTGCTGTTCCAGGATAGTCATCCTCTCGGCATCAAGAAGACTCATGCCAAGGTCAAAGTGAAGAGTCATGGTATGTGAGATCTAACTCTAAGGAAAGCAAAGGTGTAGGAGGGCTAGGTGAGCCTGTCACATATGCAACCTGTCATAGTGAAGTTGTAGACCTACTGTGTTGACCGAAGTTGCAGGAATAAAGACTTGTTTGGGTACATTTTGGAGCTATTATCATCTTGATCTTTGAAGGTGTTATTGAGTCAAAGTTTGGGTCTTGGAATAAGTCAATAAAGATTCTATAAGAAAGAGTTCAAAGGGTTTTTCCTCTCACGATTTGGAGAGGTTTTTCCCTAGCTTGTTGCCTATATATTATGTACTTGCACATTGATGATCTTCTTGTTTTGATAGCTAGTTGATGATAATAACACATGTTAATAATAAGAAGCAAAATATAAGAAAAGGTATTTCAAGCAGTATCATAGTTAAGAGAAATCATTTTTATTAAACTGCCCTAGATTTATCAATACCTCTTCTAGTGCTTACATGATTTGCTTGCCCTTACTAGGATGAAGTTGTGGAAACAATTTCCAACACTTCTCGATCCAATGCCCATTGATATTGCAGTGAGTACAAAATTTCTTTTGAGCTCCTCTCAGCTCACTTGCCTTTAACCTTGGATGACATTTTCTCTTTTCGGTCTCAAAATCAGTAGACATAAACATCTTCTTGATGATTGCTTTCCTTTTATCACACTTATATACACAATGGTTATTTGAAAGGCAAAAGGTGCATGGAAACATATTCCTCAACATATTATTCAAATCTTCATGTTGTTTTCCATTGTGAACAACATTCGAATTAACATAATGGATATACCCCTATTTGATGTCCTTTGGCTTACGCTTCTTGTGTTGCAAGAAGAATTTAGCTTCCCTTCTTCTTCAACATCTTCATCTCTCTCTGGAGACGCTTTGCACTTCTAGTCCTCCTTACACTTGAGGAACCAAGCAGGAACCAATTCTGGATGCAACTCCCAACATCTTGCCTCTTTGTGTCCTTTCTTACAGCAAAAGGAACACGATACTTATGAGTTGTTGCTAGAAGACCTTTCTTCTTTTTGCAACATAGCCTAAGCCTTCATGTTTAGGCCTCTACTGGCCTCACTTGGATTTTTAATGCCTTGCTGGTTTACTCCAAGCCCTACTCCCTTGTAACCCATCTTGGTCAAGAGCTTGGATCCAATGCCTTTACTATGTTTTTCAAAGGCTACAAATAAATTTACGTCAACTCTTTTGCATAAGGAAGAAGCATGTAAATTCTTACCAATTGTCTCATCTTTGATTGACATACAAAGATGTTTTCAAACTCCCTTTTGATTCTGGATGTGTCCTCTTGGACTCTTTGGCTCTCTTGTTTCACCTCCTTGAATTTAGGTGCCGATAGAACCTCATCTTCCACATCACGTGGACAAAAGGTACAAACTTTTCCATCTATCTTTTCTGAAGGAATTTCTATAGTAGCATCTTGCATAAGAGTTGTAGAAAAATATGAAGATTATGGAGAAGATGGTGCTTTATCACCATTCTTGTTACCTTCTTCCCTTGGAGAACATTCTCCTCTTGGAGGTCTAGAGCTTTCACCTTGAAATTTGGTATTTCTCTCTTCATAGAGGACTTTCACCATTTCTACCACGTCTAAGAAAGGCTTTCTAAAATCCTTCACATCCTCTGACATTCTTGCAGGCTCTCCTCCTTGGGACATGCTTTGCTTGAAGATTCTATTGCAATTTGAGGTAGAACTTGGAGGTAGAGATTGTAACAATCTTGCTCTCCTTTCCAAAACCTTCTCCTCAATGAGCTTCAAAACACATTCACTTACAAACAATAGTCAATTCCTCCTTGCACAAAGCAAACCTATGATCTAATACAACCCTAATCTGAAATGGAGTAGATTAGTAATGTTGTGCTGATTCCCCATTCAGAATATAAAAATGTGCTTGAGGTTTCTACTCCAAAATAACAAATAAAAACATGAATCTTATATGTGCTTCCTTAAGTTAGTTTCATGAAGAAACCTTAAAACATGAAACCAAAAC
This sequence comes from Pinus taeda, assembly GCA_000404065.3. Lineage (NCBI taxonomy): Eukaryota > Viridiplantae > Streptophyta > Pinopsida > Pinales > Pinaceae > Pinus > Pinus taeda. The sequence continues at coordinate 44,978 of APFE030075696.1, read as the reverse complement.
ACTAAATGGAAGCATGCATCAATCAATAATACACCAACCATTGATAGAGGAGTTCACCCCTCCTGGGCTACATCTCCTTGGATCAACTCTAAAGGCATGACCCCTTCTCACTATGCTCAAAATCCTTCAATAATAAAGAGTACATAAGTGTGTTGACAAAAAGAGTGGCTAGTTACCCCTTCAAGGAAACTTTCTTTTGCAAAGAACTCTCACTCTAAAACACATGACAACCTATAGTTAGTCATGAACCAATCAACAAGCTAAGGGCTCTCAAATCAAGACCCCATACTCCAAATTCAAAGAGCATAGGCAATACTATAATCCACTTGAAGTACTTAAACAAGTCTCTTTCTCCATATACATATAGAGCAAAGAGGAAATAAAGCTACAACACTATTGTAATGGCTGCCGCAGAAAGCATATGTAGGCTGGAAGATCCCTGCAAGGTCATCGCCATCTTCATACTCCATAAACTAAATCAACACTCAGGTTGACCAGAGCACCCATAGGCTTCACTTTGTAAAAAGCCTATCTAGAAGTGCTCATTTGATCTTGAAACCTGTCCCAATCAGTTCAAAATGCCAAAAATGGATATCTAGCCTCTTTTTGCGTCCCATTTGGTCGAAAATTGCCTTAGTTGTGATTTATGTTAGTCTTTCCACAATTTTCTCCTCCAAATCTGGCTTACTTCCAGTTAAATTCATTATCCGCAGTTAAAACTGGCAGTTCCACCGAAATTGGCAGTCTCGCCATCTTTCCCGCTTATCTCACGATTAAGGGTCGAGTAGTCACATACAAAGTGGTCAGTTCAACGATTAAGGCGATGGTTCCATAGCTCTGTCGCAACTCACAATCGACGAAAAACCCCAAGCCCAAACAACAGGCACTTTGCGATACACAAATTTTTCGGGATTATGAAGCACAACATATAACATATCGCATTCGACAGTCTTATCGCAATCGACACTTTCCCTCTGCGGATATCAAAGTCCATACACTGCGATAGAAACGAACCTGCTAGAGTTATAAACTAGAATCTAAAGTCACATCGCATCTGGGACTTATTGCTCATCGCAATCGGCGGATAACCTGGAACCTTGTATATGCGAGACTTTGTTTTCCTACGATTGCGTTTATTGCATCGCAATCTGTGTACCTAGGGGCCGATTTCCGTTGTGGGTTGCGATTGTGATCCATCGCATCACAACCCTTCCCTCCTCGGGCGCCGATTCTTTAACATGACCCGATTATGATTGCGATATATTGAATCACAACCCTGATTGCTCCAGGGCTAATTTCTTAAGTCGCGACCCTGTTTTTTCCCTCGATTTGTGGGACCCAATGGAAACCTGCCACTTGGCGCTTCCCCATTCACTGGGACCTTTTCCATGTCATCCAATCCTGCTACCTGGATAAGTCAAACCTGAACTTTGACTTGCTCTAACTCCTGCATACGAGCTCGGATTTGAGTGGTGTTCGCTCCATTGGATATAGAATAATGAGCTCTTCGATATGAAGCTAAGCTTATCAAGATTGCGACACTTTTATTTTTTGGCAAATTTTGAGCTCCTGATCAATACATGAGCACAATGATAAAAGAACAAACTGGACAACCACTAAGTGACCCTCTACTAACAAAACAAGTTTAAGGATGAAGCACTAGGCCTTGAAACCCTAACCAAAATATTAAAAGGTCATCACCCACTTGCCACCCTAGAGGACCAAACTCTAACAAATTATCAAATTCCCTTTAACATAAATGCATAACACAATAAAATTCCCAATATCTTACGAGGAAGAGAAATTGACGTAGACAAAAAACAATAGCACGCCCAATGCTCCGACCAAGGGTAAGGGGGAATTCAACACTTAAAAGACCCAAAAACACTAAAAATGCAAAACTAGACACTACCATATAAAGCCTCCACTTCATAGAGTCAAAGGATAACCATAACAAAGTACCAATGCTACCAAAGGAACTAATTTTGAGCAAAGCTACCCTAATTAGCAAAACTTTGGGCCACACAGAGAGCTCCCATAAGACATAATAACATCCTTGGATACAATTCAAAACTAAAGAAGTAAAGGGAATTACCTCCAAACTGGCTACTAAAGGCTTGTACAGGACTCAATAAAAACCCATATCCTGCAACCACCCAATGACACACAACACATTGCTAGGACTCGAATCAACGAACAAACCTAAACTCTGCATCCACAGAGTGAGAAACAAAGCATAACAACCACATAATAATCCATAGGGGAGAAGAAGAGGATAGTTCCCTTCCTCTAATCTCACAGGCAGAGGCAGACATACAAAGGCAATGGATAGCATAGCAAATAGAGGCAACGGATAACAGAGTTCTTGGAACATGCAGGCAATGATAGGCATAGTTCCTAGTGCAGGCAGGCAACGACGGGCTTAGCTCCTGGAGTAGGCAGCGGATAGCAACAACAACAGTGAGGAGCAGGGCAAAGACCAATTTCTACAAGCATGTCGTGGGGAATAGGTTGGACCTACATCTTTCTCTCTTCTCTTTATTACATATATATTGTGCTTGTCTATCTATCTTGAGCATGGGGACAAGAGGGTCCAATGAAGACAAAGAACTTGGTTTGGTGAAAAACAAGCACCCATGTAACCTAGAGTTAGGTAAATTTACCTCAGTTGGGTGTAAAACATCAAAAAAATTTCAAAAGCAAGCACTGGGTTATGTTTTCAGGAGGCTTTATGAGGAAGGTTGGAGCATTCCTAGGATTCACCCTCTTCAAATTCCAGGTCTTACACCTAAAATTTTGATAGAGAATCTAAGAGGGACAAGGTGTGTTTCATCTTATACATTTGGTACAAGTGAAAGATTGATATTTGTGAATGCAAAGAAATACAAAGGGATTTTAAGGCGTAGACAAGCTAAACAAATGAAACATGCACAAAGAAGAAAACTCACATGGATCTTACCAAGATCAACCAATAACAAGGTAACTTTCATTATCAAAATGAACTCATTAGAGGAAGAGCAAGGAAGTCAAGGGGTGGATAACGCAAAAGGTAAACGGGTGCGGTCTAAGCAAGAGGAGTATAGGCTAAAGCAAGGAGAAATTGAAAACAACAGCAAGCAAAGAAGAAAGTAGTAAGAACACATACAACCCCACAACCACTCCGCTTTTGTGGTCATAGAAGCATTATGTAAGTGAGCTCATGAACATGAAAATAATAATTGAGCTTATTGAATCAAAGGAACAACATGAAGATTGAAAGATAAAAGAAATGCTAATAGTCACTCAAAAATTGGAAATGGAAAACAAGGTTCTCAAAGAGAAAATAAGAAATTTGCAAAACAACATGGAAAGAGGGCAGCAACAGTTGATCACTTTGATACGTGAACTACAGAAAACCAAGGTAGTTGAAAAAAAGGCTCGGAGGCAGGGAACATTGGCAGCACAAAAAAAATAGAAGAGTTTCAATCAACTTTGGCAAGCATGGAGTTGAGAGAAAGCAAACTAAGACAACAAATGGAAGAGGCTAAATCTTGGACACAAGTGATAAAGGAACCTTCAACCGAGCAAAAGGAAATCATGGAGAAGGAAATCAAGAGGCGAGTAAGAGAAGAAAAAGACAGGCAAGTCAAGGAAGGCTATATTTTGAGAAGTATAAAGGATAAGATGACTATTCTAAAGAATAGGGGGATGCTTAGAAGTACTCATATTTACCTGGATGATGACTTGACATTCGAACAACAAGAAGAGCGAAGGAAGGAATGGAAGAAAGTAAAATCAACAAGGAAGGCAAGAAAATGGGCATGGCTAAAAAATGGGAAAGCTCAAATCAACGAGCATTTAACATATTAGAAATAGGGATTCAAGGCCCCTTGGGAGTATCTAAACGTGGTAAGTTGGAATTGTAGAGGTTATCCATGGAGGAGAGGATCAGGTTTGGGGCCCATAGTAGAAGGCAAAGACATCATTTTTCTTATGGAAACTCATGAGCATGAAGGTTCCAAGGTTCCAAAATTTGAGGGATACATTAAAATTTCAGTATGGAATGAAAAGATTGGAACATGTAAAGGGTATGGAGGGATCACAGTTCTAATAAGAGAAAGTTGGAGTTGAATTGTAAAAGTGGGAAAAGAGGACCCAAATGAGCAATTTATATGGCTTAATATAATAAACAATGATGCAACAATTAGGTTGGTTGCTTGTTACTTTTCTCCAAAAGATTCGAAGTTCTACAAGAAGGCAAACTTAACAAACAATCAATCTATCCAGTTAGGTAGTGAGGAGAATAAGGACAACAATCCTGTTTGGCTAAATGAGAGTGAGGATCACACGTGGGAAATGTCTTCTCAAGATGGAAAAGGGAGTGTTTCACACTTTGGTGCTGATTTGTTAGGCTTATGTAGCCTCTATGGCCATTTGCAATGGCACGAAAGCTTGGCCTAGATCCGATGACATTACATGTAAGAATTACCACTGTAAAACTGTGGTGGATTATGTGATTTGCTCTCAGAGCTTTATTTCTAATTTGTTAGAGTTCAATATTGGAGCTTGTCCTATTGAGTTGAAATTAGATCATATGCCTCTCTGTATTAAGTTGTGCATGCACACGAGTGGGATGCAGGTAGAGAAAAACCAACATAGACAGAAGAAAGTTCATGCAAACGGTAGAGTCAATATGAATCGGGAAAATCAAGAGCTCTTTGATGCTACTTTGGAACGTCAATTTCAGGTGGCAAAAGTCAACTTAGAAAGTGAAGAGGACAGTGCAATAATAGAGAAAATTGGCAGTAGTATGGTGATCCCTTTAATCCACAAGGCCTTAAAGGTGTGCAAAAGATCTTAGCCAATGAAGAGAATTTCAAACACTTTTCCAACCAATCTGTGGTTTAATGAGGAGTGTAAGGCGATAAAAAGATCACTTAAAGAGAAGGAGGTAAACAATTAAGGCATGAAAAAGTACAAAAATATGATAAAAACAAAAAAAAAACAAGTATGTGACTTCAAGAAGGAATGAATTAATTTCTTAAGGAAAACATAATCCCAAAAGATTTTGGAGGAATTACAACAAAAGAAAATACACATGGATAATAATATCTCGGTTACTTAATGGTTAGGGTATGCGAAGCTTCTTTACGGGAGAGAACAAGAAAGAAGTAGCCCTCCCATAATCAGTAGTCTAGTTGAGTTATTTTCATTAGAAGATGTCAAGTGTGGTATAAAAGTTAGCAGATGGTAAAGCTCAAGACATTGATGGATTGCAAGCAAATTTTTTAAAGTGGGAGGTTGAAACCTCGGCTCCGGTTGTTAAAAAGATCTTCAACAACGTCACATAAAGCAATTTTCCAATTGAATGGGCAACTAGTGTTGCTATCATCCTGTACAAAAGTGGAAACATTAATATTCCCTCCAAGTACCACACTATTATGGTTAATCCTCTTTTTGGAAATCTATTTGGAAGCATGATGGATCGTAGAATTAGCAATTGGGCAAAAAAGGAAGGTAAAAGAGCAAAAGGACAGGTTTGTTTTAGGCTGCGGCATTCTACCATTGATCATTGTATCACTCTTAGGCATTTCATAGAAAAACTATAGGACATACAGGGTGATGAGGCCTTTTGTTGCTTTATTGATTTCATGAAAGCTTTCGACATTGTTCCTAGAGACAAGCTTTGGAGAAGGATGGAAGAGATCGAAATTCCAAGTGAATATAGGGCAACTATTCATAAGCTCTATGAGAAAGTTAGAGCTAAAATCAAAACTAAGGAAGGTTTTTCTGAATGATTTGGTAGTGACATTGAGGTCAAGTAGAGGTGCCCTCTTTCCCCCACGATGTTTGGCTTATATATTGATAAGATGGAAGAATGGTTAAATAGTAATAATGGGGAGGGTATTTAGTTAGCATATTATGTGGTGAGACTTCTCTTGTATGCTGATGACCTTACCCTAATTGTGAAATCGGCTCATGGTCCGAGACAACATTTGAAGGCCTCAGAGATCTTTGCGAAGAGGTTGGGATGCAAGTAAACGTTAGCAAAATCACGATCATGATCTTCTCCTTGAAGAGGAAAAAACAACAGGTTAATTTTATTTTTCAGGGGAAACCCTCGAAAATTGTGGAAGAATACAAGTATCTAGGAATTATTTTTCACAACAGGCTCAATTGGGAGACATGTAGAGCAAAGGATTCAAGGGGGATGGAGAGCCCTTTACCTTCTGCAGAACATATGCAGGAAAGTAGAATTATGGGATTGGAAGACCGCGAAAACTCTTTTTGGGTTGTTGGTTACACTAGTTGTACTTTATGGATGTGAAGTTTGAGGAAGTAGTTTGTGAGACCACAAATGGAGGCAATTAGAAAGAATTCAAAAGCATCTAATCATTAATAATTTCAAAGTCAAACGAAAGGTTCCTTATGAGATCTTGCTAGTTGAGATTGGTTTATTTCCGATGGAGGCCGAGGTGGTTTTTTGCTTGTTAAGTTACTTAAAAAAAGGTTGAAGGCATGTATGAGCATCGCTAGCCTAAAATAGTTGTTGCAGAGGAGTTAACAAGGAGGAAGAAAACTTGGGGGAAACAAAATGACAAGTGGTTGGGTAAGTGGGGCAATAAGTGGCAAGATTGTCCTAACTCTAAAGAGGAAGTTAAAAAATGGGTGCTTGAAAAATTAAGGACTATCATGTGGGAAAAACATATTGGTAAAAAAAAATCTCTATATGTCAAAGATTTCAACTTGACGTGGTCTCATGATGAGAAGATATATTTGGGTGCCAAAATCACGAGAAATGCTAGATTATTATTAGCACAGTTGAGAACCAGGTCTCATCATCTCAGATGTGAAACAAGTAGATGGACAACTCCAAAAGAAGAGTGTGAAGAAAGAATTCACATCTTTTGTAGGAAAAGAGAGGTTGAAACATAATGGCACTACATCATAAATTGTCCGGGTTATAAAAATATTCGTAATCAGTTTAAAAACATTTTGAAAATAAATTGTTTGAACAAGTTATTCGAAGAAGTGAAGTTTATCCAAACTGCTAACTTCTTGATTAAGATTGTAAACTTAGAAAAAAGGGTTAAAATTGAGATGGATTGGAATCCTAAATCCCTAAAATCCCTTCATTCATTCATGTACTTTGACCAGCCTAGCACCGTTAACGAGCATTTAAAACGACGAGACTAGACTATGAGTGTGCTAACCTAGGTAGCCACCGCCACGCCTCCCGAGTCCCCTAAATGGTAACACCTATTACCCATGCGGTTTCCAACCATTCCTCTTTGCCGGCGTAACTACCCCCATCGCGGATTTAACCTTTGAAATCTTATGATATGTATCTGAAATATTACAAACAATGATAAGAAAGAAAGAAAGAAATGACATAATGACCAATGAGGTTCAAGTTCTATCGTTTAAATTTCTTGGAAGCTTTGGTCATATACAGTAAATGTTCTTCGGCGAAATGCACGGTTAAAGAGTAAGGCTGAATACAGGCTTGTGGACTCGGCTCTGAGCAGGGGGGCCTTTGAGGTTGCGGTCGGTCATTCACTTGACAAATAAGTCAATGGGCATTTTCTCTGCTCTGAGTGATTTGTTTGCCCATGTGATTTTTTTGCAAAGGAGGTGGTTGGTATAAGCCGAAACTGAAGAAGGAAGAGCCATTGGATGTTATCATGGAGTATCGTCAGGCTAGGTTCTATGTTATCATGTATTTAATCGGTTTTAATGGATTGAAACATGGAAAATAGCCGTTTCAGGGAAATTTCTTTACAGGGAGCTTACAAACAATTAATGGCTGCTCCTGAAATCCACCAGGACAAGAAGAGCGCAGAGTGGATTTTAGAGTACGTTCTTAGACACTGCGACGAAGACTGGCTCGTTGCCGAATTGTTCAGAGTCCTTCCCTCCTCAAATGAGAATCTTACACTGACGAAAATGGTGTTATTGAAGAGAATTCGGTCAGAGATTTCAAAGGGCTCGATTTCTGAGCAAACCCTTGAAATCCTAGAATCCCTTAAAGATTTAAACAACAGGGAAGAATTTAAGAAATCAAATGATGCAATCCGTATCCGAGAATTGTGCTGGAGCGTAGCCGTCGAGTGTACTGTAAAGCACCTGAGAGCCGAAAAGATTGATTGGGACGGCTATAACGAGGCTTTGAGAAAACTCTGGAGTGAGCGTATTGAGGACACAGAAGAGTTAGATGTTGCTGGATGGGTTTCCAATAGGTTCGAGGGCTTTAAACAGGAACTTGTAGCCGTGTCTGCGAATCCTAAACTGTGCCACGCACTTCTCGCTAAGTATAAAAAAGAAGATGTTTTGAAATCTTTGAATGTATTTTTAAAGGATGCATGGGAAGGCACGGGGCCGACTTTTTTAGAGATTGTAGCTGAAGATGTTGCACGGGGAAGGTATAATCCCCTATCTGGTGAAGGTTTCGAACATGCAACGGCTGTCGGATTATCGACCCCTCGTTGTGAAGCTGGCGGCCCTGCTACTCAATTACAAGTGGACGGTGAGGGCGGCCCTGCTACTCAATTACAAGTGGACGGTGAGGAAATCTGTCCAACATTTTCACCTCCTCCGTGGATAGGTATGGTTTCTATGCTTATATATTGAAGTTTTATTGTTGTACACAGATAACCAAACTAGGCCAGTGACCGTGGTAATTAAAAGATCGATGTTGGGCCTGGTGGTGAATATACCCGGACTCTGGTCAAAAACAGAAGGGAGTTACATTAAAATAGAAAATAAAAGAGACCGGTAACTCATGAGAGTATATTATGTACAGACTTCTTAAAAAGGAGTGCATAATGCATCTCTCAGCAAAGCGACATGTTGCCTTTCTCATTTACATTAACTCCCGAGGAAATTTACCTTTGGAAACTTGTCCTTTAATGCCATCATTAATCAGGAAAAATGTAATATCATACATGGAAGGCAAGGTAAATTGCAGACCGCATAGATGAATGAATGAAATTTTAATGATGAATGAAATTTTAACACCCACGAGACTAGATATAGTCTGGACCACTAGCTTCCCTGCTTTTTGTGTTTTGCAATTCAATCCTCTTATTATTCAAATTAATGATGCACTGACCCAACCTTATAACAGTCCGCCCACTGAAAAGATAATGCCATGTTAACATACTGCTGTAACTGTCTCTGATGTCTCTAAAAGCATCACATTCTAAAATGAAATGGTTTTCCAATTCCACTGCCCCAGAAGTGCAAAAATTACACGTCCGCTCTTCTCAAACATCTTTAGGTCTTTTCCACCGATCTGTTTCACACCATAGTTGATGCAAGTTAGTTCTTAATTGAGCAATAAGAATCTTTGCTCTCCATGGAATGCTAACTCCAATGTACTCTTTTTGATGGAGATCACACGTGGGGTTGAATTCTTGAACATAGTACTTCTTTCTACCCAACTCTTTTCCCCATATATGCATACAAAACTTCTCCATAACATAATTCCTTAAATTTTTACTATTTGTGGGACATGCATTGAGGTAAATATTCCATTTTTGCTTCCATTTGTTGTTTTGTCTCATCCATGATTTCTTTCTTTCACCCATTCCTTCATTGAAGATAACTTTAGGCCATCTACCTTCTCCCATTTGCTCAATTCTCTGAAGATACCATATGAGACGCACCATCGCAATTGCTTCAATTGAAGTTGCTCTTTCACTCAGCATTATCCCATAAGAAACCGAGCTTTTTATTTTAAACTTGCTCATGATCAAGTGCTTTTGGATTTTCTCAATTTGCTTCCATTTTGAAACAGGGATGTTGCTAGCCCACAATTCACACCCATATGATATCACTAGACAAACTAGGAGCCCAAAAAGCACTTTAATTGTTTTCCAATCCCATAACTCTGGCTCTCTACATATATGGTGCTTGTCAGACATTTGTTCTCTTTCCCAACAATTCATGAAGAAGTTAGGAATGTGATAGTGAGCAGAATTCCACATGCTAAAGTTTTGTCTGTATTACTAAAAATAGTCATATTTTAAAATATTATTGGGCATATACATGTATAATTTTTGTTGTGCAGTTTGCATGGAAAAGATAGTATTTATATTTTTGTTTAATTAAATCCTGCAGATTTGCATTCCAGTGCAGTGGCTGGCATGAACAAGGAAAGGAGGAAAATGGCGTCTAACGCAAAAAAGAACCAAGTTCGTTCCTCTAGAACAACAGAATTAGTTGATGTTTGGAATGGTCAACCCTTATCTGATAGAAAGGTTCCAGATTCTCCACACACTTTCATCAATTTAGAAGAAAATGACATTTCCAGACCAGATGGCATAATCAGAAAGGGAGCAACAGTGACAGCTGCTCAAGATACTGGAAGATCAAAAACTGATGTTGTGAATGAACAGAGGATTCTTTCATCGAGGACAACACATCCATCTGAGAAAAAATTAACTCCTGAATTTATCAAGACACAAGATTGTCTTAGAAAAAGTATTTTAGAATCGAATTCACGGGTTGAGGATCCATTGCCTGATGCATTGCGAGTTGCTGAAGGTCAGGTGTCCATGAAAGAAAGTGTTCCTTCTGCTGCTCCAGTAGATGGAAATGAACAATTAGAAAATTCAACCAATGAAGTTGACATAAATTTATTACAGAAGACTCACAATGACAAGGATAATCAGGCCCAATGTTTGGAGGCAAGAGGGGTTGGACATCAAAATGGCAAATGTCATAGTGAACGATTGAAATGTAGCTTAATGGATAGAAATCCAACTGCCCGGACATATGAGGTAAAATTTTCAATCTCTCATATTTTCAATGCAGTATTCGTACTGAGTATTACAATTCACTACATTGAACAGAGGGAATACTTCAATAGGCATTCTCCAGGGATTTTTCATTTGATTTTCAAGGCAATTTCAAGAGTTGGGATTCTATATGCTGCGTAATTGATCTTTCTTGAAAATGTATTGTCCATCTAATTGATCTTACATTGAACAGAGGGAATACTTCAATAGGCATTCTCCAGGGATTTTTCATTTGATTTTCAAGGCAATTTCAAGAGTTGGGATTCTATATGCTGCGTAATTGATCTTTCTTGAAAATGTATTGTCCATCTAATTGATCTTTTTTGGAAATGTGTTTTTTTTGGTAAAACAAGATTGTTATGAATATTTTTGATATAAAACAATAAAGGAACATGTTGTCCTCTGTATTTCTGGAACTGGGGAGTTATGTCCACTTATTTGAATGTCTTGTTTGCTTCATGAGGAAAATATTTGACATAGATGTTGTTTATAAATTATTTCTAACCCCAAAAACCTTGTTAAATTACTTCCTAGAGGATCAGATCTACTGAAATAAGAAAAATGGCTGAGATTTTAACACTTAAATATTACAGCAGAAGCAAAAAACCAATGCAAGGAAGAATTTGATTTCTGCCTTTCAACTCTGCTGTTTCATTAATTAAATTCTACAACATACAAGGGAACCCTTGCAGGGATAATGGCCCTTCGAGGAAAAATACCAATACAACAAGAACCTCAAATTAATGCAACTAATCATATCTTTGATCCATCCTTCAATCCGCTAGCTGATTTGGATCCTCCCCTTGCTGCCCCTTGCACTCTTACCCAAACATTGCATGCTTTTATGAAAGCCCTTCTCCAACCAATCACTGAGATCTCACTTTCATTGTGTGTTGCTCAATATTTGTCTTCTCCCTTATCCTAGCCTTGCTTTTATTAGTTTCAGTGATTGACAGTTGAGATTACATCACTTTAGATCAATGATTAAGATTCATCTAATTCACTAATGCAAATAACTTTTGCATTTCATTAAATTAACTCACTTTGTTTTATAAAAATCATTTAGATTATTAATTAAAGTAATTGCTAAGCTTAAGGGTCAATGGTGACTTCCACATACCTAGATACTGAGGCTTGTGCGGAACTACTTGCTCGAGCTACTCTTATCAACTCTCCCTCTTAGTAAGGAAAGTACTTCTTGAAGAGCCACCTAGAATTGGCTGTCCTTTTGGACCTTGCACAATGTTGCATGCATCATCCTTCACGATGGCTTTCCTCCAAACCTCTTGGTCTACTACCTCTTCGATAATACTACTCATCAGTGCAATGTAGTTTAAAAACTTCTTCAGAGGCTTGCTTTCTCTGAATGTGCTACCAAGAGGCTCCACATGCTTTTGAACATCCCTCAATGTCTACTCAAACCACCTGGCTCTCTTGATAGAATTGGAAGGAGCCACTAACTTCTCCTTACCTGAAGGTTGACTTATGCATGCTACTCCAGCTGAAATAATGTTGTCCCAACACCTTTCACTATATAGTTGGCTTTTTTTCTCAGCTCCCTCTGGCCTTGGAATGACACCCTTCACATGATCTTGAGGTCATCAAACTTGTCTTCTACTCTGAGACTTGGCACCATTTTGACAAGAGATAAAAAATCCAATCAAGCTGCTGAATACTGTCTCTTAGGCTAACTTCAATGGCTGATCTTTCAACAAAGTTCTGACACCATGTTGAAATTCTAAGGCTAGTGTGGTAGAATACAATTTTCTGCCAGGTAATTACTTCATAATGGTTTTCAACAAGTATTATATGCCACTGTTATGATTGAATAATTACACTTTCAGAAATTCTTAACAGTAAATGCAGCAGAAACAATAAAGATCACAGAAAGAAAACCATGAACAAAAGAGAATATTTTTAACCCTAGGAAACACAACCTTGTGAGAAAAACCAACAACTTTTCTTAGGAGAATTTATTTTTCAAAAAGGTTTACAAATCAACAATTTGTCTAGAAATTAGTGCTAATAATCCAAGTCAAATATCAGTCAAACCTGGTTAAAACATCTGCTAGTCAACACTGCTCAAACCAATCAAAAATCAGAAATTCAATGCCAGTCAACTCAGCCTGGTTAAACTAGCTCGTGATCAAATTTTGGCCCTGCAGTTAACTATGAAATTTGCAATCAAATCCTTGTAGTTAACAGTTTGCACGTGCAACCCTCCTGTGGTCAACTCTCAGTCAAAACAATTTGGTCAACTTTGCTTGAAGTACGGTCAAAGCTCCTTCACACGTGTGACCATGAGAGATAGAAAATGAGGAAAAGATGATCTCGAAACTGATTTGTCCTTTTTCTCAGACACTCTTTTCATTGGTGATCAAATGAGACGTCACATTATCTATTTATACGCATCAAAGGGGTGTGACAACCCAAAGGACACTTTCCTTCACTGACTGGCCGACTTGTCTTCTTTCTAGGCTGAGTTTTCTACTTCCTGGGCCGACTTGTAGACATGCAGGAATACCTTCTGATGCCACACAAAAAAATCAATAATGATCACCGGTGTATGGGCTAGTCCAACCCACATCAAGGTGCACCTATATCTTTACCACATGGTTATGGTTTATAGAGTCTGTAGGTGGCCTTGTCTTTGACACAATATTCCTTTGACCCCTCTCACGCATGCAGTCTCATTTTTGACAACTTTTGCATTTCCCAAGGCAATACATGGTTCTCAGTGCAAAGAGGTCCAGGTGGTGAAATATTCAACTTGGTCTTAGGTTGTTTGGCTTGATGAGAAAAGTCCATGCCATGTTCTAGTTTTTTTATTAGAGGTGTTAATGGCTAATTACAACTTGGTCAATCTTGGTCAACAGGTCAAATAGAGTTCCAAGTTGTAGAACAAGGAGAGTGTAGGGTAGAATGACATGTGCATTACGCCATAAGTGATCAACAAAGTGAGAGGAACAAAATTGAGGTGCCATATTTCAGAGATCCATTAGGGCATTAAAGAACAAGTACAGGGGGTAGATGATGTCACAAAGTAGGTGATGATGTGGCAATACCATGCACTATATGAAGATTTGGAGAGAGAACCCATTTCATATCTATGTCGATTTAGCCATGACAATCATGATACCTCCAGGAGGGAGGTGGGCTGATTTGGAGCTATAGTTCGAAGGAGCTACATATAGGAAGAATCCTTAAGGAGCCCACCTCTTTGATCATTACCTTGCTACGGGAGCCCAGTTTTGTAGTAGTAGGATGGACTAATGTCGGATGGTGCCGAGGAGTGTTTGAGAGACAGTTGCAGTAGCTAGGAGTGCTAGAGATTGAACAACGCAGAGTAGAGTTGGCAACAGTGCAGATGGCACAGACCAGTAGTCAGCAACGCAATAGATTCAGAGGGTAACACAGAGACCAACAATAGTCAGGCTCCAACATTCACATGGTATCATACTGAACACGGTTAGTTCAGTAAATTGGGATGTTTTTCCGTTGCTAATGGAGTAACAACAACAATTTGCAGTGCAGTGCAGTGGCAGTGGCAGCAGCAACATGGATGCAGAAATTTAGAGGGAGTTGCAATGTTTACAGTGGCAGGCAGGGTCAGCGGCAGTACAGATGCAACATTTGCACAGTGGTTGGTGGACAGCGTGTCAGACATCAACAATGTAGTGGGAGATGTTACAGAATAGAGTAATGCTTCAAGATTGAAGGCATTGCTAGAGCACATTCCTCGCTAAGAGGGAGTGTTGATTTCTTATAGCATCGAATGTGCTCTAAGTCTCAAATTTTGCAGGGAGGCTTAGGCACATGTATTCCAAAGAACCTAGAAAGTGTTTTGGGATTTTTTTTTATTAAAATAATTAATTATTTTTAAAGGGACCCTAAGTCTAAACTTAGGAAAATAAAATAATTATAATGTATTAATATAAACTATGGGTGTAACTTCTAGAAGAAGACGAGGATCAAGCATAAATGATCTTAGTCAGATTAGCTTCTAATCTGGGCCGTTGAATGTCAACGAGGAGATTATTTAAGGAGGCTTGAGGGTCACACGGAAACACACACAAAGAGTTCAGAGAATCGGTTTTCTGAAGTAAAACAAAGCAGCTGCCAGGAGAATTTTGATAGTGAGCTGTTGTAGTGGGGGGTGTAGGAATTTACAGGGTAAGTTCCTTAAATTGAACACCAAAGGACACTGCTCACAAACAGATCGCAGATCAGTACACCAGTGTTCTTGACGCGGTTAAAACCCTTAAAGAGGAAAACAGTCCATGCCCTGATCCAACGCGGCCACTTCAGGCAATATTATTAATAAAAAGAATGAAAATTTACATAAGCTTCTCTCATAAACGGTCACAGACAAATGACCCTCCATGCTCTTTAAATAGAGATCATGGACCAATTGGGTGTTAAGCCACGGATCAAGTATCGATAATACCAAGGAGAGAATGAATTGTCAGATCACTTCATGTCTAGAACATATTGCGGCCGTCGGATTGTAAGTTACAAAAAGTACATACTAAAGAAGCACACTTTACCTAACTATACACTAGACCAAGTTATACTTAATTATTTCCTATGTGTCGGAATATCCTAACACCCCCCCTTAAGAACAACTTGGGATAGGATTGTGTTGGAATTTCTAAGTCTAACTGTTAGTATCCTTCCTGTACTTTCTGATTTATTTCTTCCTACTTGTTCTGTTAATTAACAAGTTATTTACCATGTAAATACTGAGAAAAATACAAGTACAGTCTCAACACATATAAATCATCAACTGAAGGAAAAACAAGCACACAAGTGACACCGTTATTTTTGGACTGATGTCCCTGAAAAACCCAATGCGGGAAAACCAGTGCAGCTATCTGAGGGTTTTATTATTAAGCAGTTTCATAATATAATTTGGGTGCCAGAAATGGCTCACCCAACAAAGAATGCCCTCGGTAGTAGTACCTCTCAGTCGGAGATAGATATCAGCCCCAATCTGCCCCACGAAATCTCCTAGTGTCAACCTCTAGGGTCTGCGTCAGCCACTTTGGCTCAGCGTTAGCCACGCTGGCCCTCCTCAGGCTCTGCGCAACTCCTGGCTACCTTTATGAGGCCTCTAACTGCTTCTGCGTGGCCTCTAGCTGGCTCTGCATCAACCCTCTCCCAGCTTCTGCGCTGATGCTCCCGGTATTATCTTTGCCTTTTTGCTAATGCATTCACTGCCCCTCAGCTGCAACTCTCATCACTCCTTCGATTGCCTCAGCAAGCCCTGCCCCAGAAAATCGAATTCTTGATCAACTCTGCGTGTTCTCCAACTGACCCTCAAGCATCTTATTATACTTTTCTCGTTGACTATTCAACACCCGAGATTAAGTCGCTAATCAACGACTAAGATTAGATCTGGCTTGATCCATGACTTTTGGACCATTCTAACTCAGTTTTATAATAATTCACATCAATATTTTATTGTTCCTAAGTTTAGACTTAGGAACTCCATTAAAAATATTAATTATTTAATATCTCCCAAATTGGTTAGATTCTGCCCAAACCATTTCTAGGTCTTGGAGATCTCATGTGCTTTAGCTTCTCCACCAATTTTCGTGGCTAAAGCGCATCCGATGCTACCCCAAATCAACACTCCCTCTTAGCGAGGATTGTGCTCTAGTAATACTCCTCACTGAGTATCACCATGATCATCCAGCATCGGTCCTTGTGTTGTTGCTAGGCCTGTTGCCCAACATCCTTTGCATTGCTGCATCATTTATTGCTACCCATGGCCCTGCCATTGCCACTGATGCATCCGTACGACAGCTTCCTCTGCATCCGTGCTGCTGCCCATGGCCCTACCATTGCCGCTGCTACATCTGCACTGCATCCCTCTCATCATGCTGCATCGTGCTGCCCATATCACTGCCACAACTAATTGCTGCATTGCAATTCAGTTACTGAGAAGTAAGTAACTGATTTCCCAACTCTGACATCTCCGTTAGGCTAGAAACACTCCCGATGCTGAAGCTCCCTCTGTCACTGAGAAGTGCTCCCTCTCTGATCTCTGTGCTGCTGCAACAACTCTATGCATCTCACATTGTTGCCTCACGCTCAATGTTTTAAAACTCCGACTCTGACTCCGACTCGGTGAGGGTCGACTCCGACTCCGACTCGGTATCGGCTTGGCCGGCTTGATTTCAATGACTTGGTCATTGTAAAAAATACATTAAATATTTATTTCTTTATAAAAACACATAATTTTAAAGATTTTCATTCATGTTTCCAAACACACAGCGTCAGAATGTAGATAGAAGACAACATATGATCAAAGTAGGCTCATGAATATATCCTTTATATCAAAATGGCACCCAGTGCACTGA
>APFE030075696.1:0-24055 GCA_000404065.3 Pinus taeda | reverse complement strand
GTCAGTCTTAACTCAGTTGAGTCATGGCATGACTCGGCCGAGTTAAGACTGACCTGACCGAGTCATGCCATGACTCGGCTGAGTTAAGACTGACCCGGCCAAGTCCTGATGCCATGACTCGGCCGGGGTAGTCTTAACTCGGCCGACCGAACCAGTTCGACGGCCGAGTCGCAAATTTTTTTACCGGCTCGAACCAACTCGGTCGAGTCGGTTCCGAACCAACCGGCTTTTAAAACACTGCTCACGCTATCTTGGGACTCCTGCACTGTAGCTCCCTCTGTCGCTCCGTCCACATTCGTCTCTACCGACATCTGCCCGTCCTGCTACTCCTCTTCGGGTTCCCGTAGCAAGGTATAATCCAAGAGGTTGGGTACCTCGAGGATCATGCCCCTCATTGCCTATAGTCCATCTGACTACAACTTGATGTCTCCCCACTTCCTCTCAAGTGCCGTATGAGCACTCATGGCACAATTATCATCTGCCTCCACTTCTTTCTCTGCCCTTGCTGGTGCAGCCTTGGTCTCAAAAGCCTCTCCCTTGCTCTTCTTCTTCAGACACTGGCTTGCATAGTGACTCAGTTCCTCACAGTGGAAGCATTTGACTTTGGAGAGGTCCTCCTTCTTCCGTTTATCCTGCTTTCCCTCAGATGCTAGGGCAACATCCTCCTCTTCTTCCTTCTTCTTGATTCTGACCCCCTTGCCGCTACTTCCCGCCTTGGTTAGCCTTCTGATCTCTTCTTGACGAAGAGCCGCCCACAGTTCCTCCCAATCTGGAAGGGTTGACCTGCCCAGTATGCTCTAGACAAATACCTCCCAGTCATCTGAGATTGCGTTCAATGCGGTACTCACCATCATCTCCTCATGCAGCGTGGCCCCTATGGAAGTCAACTGATCCCAAATCTCCTTCAATCGATCGAGGAAGGTGTCTATCTGTTCTTCATTCTGCATTTGGTATGTTTGCAACTGATTTTCTAGTAGCATCTTCCTTTGCACAGAAGTATGCTGATACAATTTCGTCAAGGCCTCCCACATCGCATATGCTGTGTCCTTTTCGGCAATATGTGGTACTACATGGTCCTTGACCCCATCAAAGATGATGCTCTTGGCCTTTGCCATTGCCTCCTGGTACTTTTCGTTCTCAGCTGGGTCAATTGAGATCGCTATCGTGTTCAAGGCGACGTGCTTGAGACGATTCCTGTCTAGAACGGACAAGATCCTGGCCTTTCAGACTACAAAGTTTGAGGCTCCGTCCAGTCTGTCCTGATCTCTTACCCCATTCATTACCATTTCGCTGCTTCCCTTTCGACTCTTCCTAGTCTCTCTACTTCCCTTCTGGAAGTTCTTGGTGTGGCTCCCTCTCAGCCTCGATTTCCCTCCTGGAAACCCCTCTGCCAATGTCGAGATGACCCCACTCCGATTGTTAGTGCAGCTGCACCACTGATCTAGATTTCTTGGCTAGAAATCCTCTGCAGCAACTCCCTCCTCCTTGGTCTTGCCCTGTTAGGTATTGTTTTAACCACAGTACCCCACCAGCTTCACTACTCAACATACCCACAGCCTCCTATGCCTTAGCAAATTGAAGGTTAGAGCCTCTAGGCTCTACGCAATCTTGGCACCAGCAAAATCCGCACCTCCTGGCCATGGGCGTCAATCCTTCCTCACTGAGAAAGATAACTAGGCATTGCGTAGGTCAGGTCTGCTCCTCTATGCCATTGTGCTGATCCTCTTCCCAACTCAAATTGATGGCTTAGGCACTGCGTCACCCCTTCCTTGCTACTTTTCCACTAGGAACAACTTCTATTACTCGGGACAACTGTTTTTGCTGCTGCTGCTCTGCTCGGCTGATGCTCTCAGTTATCCTTTGTTCTGCAACATCCCTCTGATATATGTTGGAATTTCTAAGTCTAACTGTTAGAAATCCTTCCTGTACTTTCTGACTTATTTCTTCCTACTTGTTCTGTTAATTAACAAGTTATTTACCATGTAAATACTGAAAATAAATACAAGTACAGTCTCAACACATACAGATCATCAACTGAAGGAAAAACAAGCACACAAGTGACACCGTTATTTTTGGACTAATGTCCCCAAAAAAACCCAATGCGGGAAAATCGGTGCAACTATTTGAGAGTTTTTTTATTAAACAGTTTCAAAATACAATTTGGGTGCCAGAAATGGCTCACCCAACAGAGATGCCCTCGACAGTAGTACTTCTTAGTTGGAGACAGATACCAGCGCCAATCTGCCCCACGAAATCTCCCAACGTCAACCTCTAGGGTCTGCGTCAGCCACTCTGGCCCAACGTCAACGTCTCTGGCCCAACTTCAACTTATCTGGGCTCTGCATTAGCCTCTAGAGCCTCTGCGTCTCCCACACTGGCCCTCCTCAGGCTTTGTGCAGTTCCTGGCTGCCTCTGCGTGGCCTTTGGCTGCTCCTATATGGCATTTGGCTGCTTCTGCGTGGCCTCTAGCTGGCTCTGCGTCAACCCTCTCCTGGATTCTGCGCTGATGCTCCTGGTATTATCTCTGCTTCTTTGCTACTGCATTCACTGCCCCTCAGCTCCTTCAAATGAGCTGAATTTGCTCGATGTCTTAACCTACATAAATGCTTTTATCCATGATGTTGGTCGAGAACTACTCCTGAGACCCGTGTTTTGCTGAAATTTGTGTCAAGGCCTAGGTGTAGGATGGACACCTGGGTGGAGATCGGGACTTCTCTTCAAAAATGATGATCAGATGCTCGAGCGGGCTGAACTGCCTTTCTCTTACTTTAAACTGAGATGCTAGTAGAGGATTATCAGTCCAACTTCTTTAATGCTTGCTGAAATGTCTTCCAGAGATCTAAATGCTACTTTCCTCTTCTAGTCTAGGTTTCGTTCCCCAAACAGCATTCGAACCAGGAAATGTCAAGCTGAAACCTCTTTACCGATTTTCAATCAAGGAACGTAGTGCTTGCTTTGACGTTAGGAAAAGCATAGGACCTCTTCTCCTTTCCTTCTTGCTGCAATCTTCTTTGGTGCTGGCTGAAATGGTTTTCCGAAGTTTAAGAGCTTTTTCTTCTAGAGCCCTTCTAAAGTGGGTTGACTATACAGACCTGTAAACAACAATGAGCAGCGTGAAAACTTCACCAAAAGCTTGATGACCTGGTGTGGCAGCGAGGCTTAACTTGTGCGAGCTTTCACCCTGCAACTCTGATCACTCCTTCGATTTCCTCAGCAAGCCTTGCCCCAGAATAGCGAATTCTCGATCAACTCTGTGTGTTCTCCAACTGACCCTCAAGCCTCTTCTTATACTTTTCTCGTTGATGATTCAATGCCCAAGATTAAGTCCCTAATCAATGGCCACGATTAGATCTGGTTTGATCCATGACTTTTGGACCATTCTAACTCAGTTTTATATTAATTCACATTGATATTTTATTTTTCCTAAGTTTAGACTTAGGAACTCCATTAAAAATATTAATTATTTTAATATCTCCCAAATTGGTTAGATTCTGCCCAAACCATTTCTGGGTCTTGGAGATCTCATGTGCTTTAGCCTCTCCACCAATTTTCGTGTTTAGAGTGCATCTAGTGCTACCCCAAATCAATAGATTGAAGGATGTACAAAGATGACACAATAGGAGAAGGAAGGAGGCATTAGAGCCTATACCCTCGTAATGACAACTTCCTAAACTCCAATCATACGTCGAAGTTTAGTAAACTTCGCCTTTGTGAGAGCCTTTGTAAAGATGTCTGTAACTTGATCATTAGCTGAACAATATTGCACTTCAAGAACATGGTCATGAATGAGCTTTATGATGAAGTGCATGTGTAATTCATTGTGTTTGCTGTGCTCATATTGGACTGGATCATTGCATAGTTGAATGGAACTTTGATTATCACACCAAAGTGTAGTCAGATGCTGTTGTTGAAAACCATACTCTGATAGGATCCGACGAAGCCACATGGCTTCCTTACTAGCTTCAACATCGCCATGATACTATGCTTCTGCTGAAGAAAGAGAAATGTCACTTTTTTTTTGCAAACCCATGCAATAGGTCCAGAACCAAGAGTGAAGAAATAACTTGCAGTAGACTTCTGATCATTAGGGTCCAATGACTTTGATGTGGTTTGTGCATAAACCGAACAACAAGGCCAACAACAAATGAAAGGTCAGGACGAGTATGGGCCAGATACAATTTTTTTCCAACAAGCTAAAGGTATAAGGTGGCATCAACTTCAGGGAAGTACAAGTGACTGAAAGTTTGACTCCATATTGAAAGGGAGAAGGGGTTGACTTACAGTTGTCCATGTAAAAGTGGCGGATATGGCAAAGAAATGTGCGTACTTCGTCAGCCGATCAACGACGACAAAGATACAATCCTTGCTTTGTACCATGGGCAACCCTGTGATGAAATCCATCGAAACACTCTCCCATTTCCCCTCCAGAATGGGAAGAGGTTGCAATAATCATGCGAGATGGCTCATCTCTCCCTTGTTCCTCTAGCAAACATCGCACTCCCAGATGTGTTGGAGTACGTCTTCCTTGAGGCCCTTCCATGAGAACCTCTCCCTAATGGCCCTGTAGGTTTTGGTAAAACCCTGATGTCCTGCCAATGGGGAATCATGTGATGCCTGGAGTATCTTCTTCTTGAGCTGAGACCCCTTAGTCAAGAAGATTCGGTCCTTGTAATAGATGATCTCATCGACAACCCTGTACTTGTCATCTGCCACCTGCCCATCCAGAACCTCACATGCAAACCCGTCCTTGGAGTACTCTACTAAGAGTCGAGCCCTCCAATCGGTATCCAAGCTCATAAGAGACAAAGTGGCTGGTCTACTTGAAAGGGCATCTGCTACCACATTGTTCTTACCCTTGACATACTCAATGTCAAAGTCATATGCTTGGATCTTGTCGATCCACTTTTGCTGCCTCTCCTGTAGCTTGCTTCTGCTCCAAAAAGAACTTGAGGTTGTTGTGATCAGTCCTCACCCTGAACCTGTTACCCACCAAATACTGCCAGTACTTAGCCAATGCATGCATGATGGCCAACATCTCCTTGTCGTATATAGAATACAACCTTTCGTGCGGAAGGAGCTTCCGGCTCTCAAAGGCTATAGGGTGACCTCCCTACATCAATACTGCGCCGATCCCCTCTCCCGACGCTTCACACTCCAAGACAAATGGCTGCGTAAAATCTGGCAACGCAAGCACTGGGCAGCTGCTCATAACCTCCTTGAGTCTGTCAAAGGCTTGCTGCGCTGTATCTGACCAACTGAATGCCCCCTACTTCATCAAATCTGTTAGGGGTGCAGCAAGCTGTGAGAAACCTTTGACGAACTTCCGGTAGTAAGTGCAAATGCCAATGAATCCTTGAAGTTCCGTCACATTTCTCGGCTCCGACCATTCCTTGATGGCCCTGATTTTCTCCTCGTGGACCCTCACTCCGTCCACCCCTATGATGTGTCCCAGATACAACATCTCCGTCAACCCAAACTCACACTTGGAGAGTTTGGCATAGAACTGCTGCTCCTGTAAGATACGCAAAACTGTCTCAATGTGCTGGAGATGCTCCTCCCAAGTCCTGCTGTAAATGAGAATATCATTGAAGAATACCAACACAAACTTCCTCAAATGACTACGGAAGATGTGATTCATGCAGGATTGAAATGTAGCTGGGGCGTTGGTTAGCCCAAAAGGCATCACCAAGAACTCAAAGTGCCCATAGTGACACCTGAAGGCAGTCTTGGGAATATCCTGCTCTCTCACGCGAATTTGATGGTACCCAGATCTCAAATCAATCTTTGAGAAGAATCGTGCTCCCCTCAGCTCGTCCATCAACTCATCGATCCTAGGTATAGGGTACCTATTCTTCATGGTCTTCTTGTTCAGGGCCCTGTAGTCAATGCACATCCTCAATGTATCGTCCTTCTTCTTCACCGACACCATAGAAGAAGCAAAAGGACTCGTGCTCGGACGAATGTGCCCAAGAGCCAGCAACTCTTGGATAGCCCGCTCAATCTCGTCTCGGTATGCCTTGGGGTGCCTATACGGGGTGGTGATCACTACCTGGATGCCTTGTTCAAGCTTGATAGTGTGCTCAAACCCCCGATTCGGTGGCTGTCCTGGTGGAATCTCTCCAAACACTATGGCATATCGATCAAGGATGGACTGGATCTTTGGATGTATCGTTTGCCTTGTAGTCCCTGCCTTTGATGCCCGCAGCTCCCCTGCCCACTCTTCTTCTCCCTTTCGGAAGGCTGCCTACATCCGATGAGTCGACACAGTCTGAGGCGAATAGGTGTGTTGCCCCCGTATCTTCTCATGCCTCCTTGTCTTCTCATCATCGCACTCCATCTCTAGGGTCTTCCAATCCGTCGTGACCTTCCCTAGAGTGATAAGCCACTAAACACCCAGTGTCATGTTGGTGTTCGGGATATCGGCCACGGAAAAGTGGTCAGTTAATGTGTAGGTGCCCATCGTCACTGAAAGCTCTGGAACATATCGAGCACACGTCATGGTCTGATCTCCTGGGACCAAAACTGAAAACCCATCGAAGCTCTCTGTTTGAATACCTCTCCGCTCAACCATCTGTGCGTCGATGAAGTTGTGGGTTGCCCCACTGTCAGCCAAAACTGATATGCGTTGGCCATGTACTGTCCCTCATACGCGTAGCGTCAGATACTTGGGAACTCCCGGTAATGCTACAAGGGCCCCTTTGGTTGGTGCAAAAGATGCACCACCTGCTGCTGGTGGTGGAGGTGGCAAAGGTCCCTGTATGTCATGGCTATCTCCTGCCTCCACATCCTCCTCATCATCCTCTTCTCCACTTCTCTCGGAGAAGACCTCAATAAAATGTGCTTTGCCAGCAGCACCTCTATATCCTGATGGTGCCCATGGCTCCTGACAAGTGAATCACAACTTCTTCTTCTTCAGCTCCCTCCTAGCATCGTCGTCAAGCTGTACTCGTCCTAGATTCCCCTTTAGGGGAGAAATCCTCACATCCTTCCCCTTAGACTAAAAACTCTGTCTCTGGGGGTAAGGTGTCTGAGTCCTGGGCAAGACATCCTGTAAGTCCCGGGTCCTGCTGATGGCGTCCTGGAGTGTGGTTGGCCTAGTGGATCGGACTAAACCCTGAAGTGGCTCTGCTAACCCCTCAACATATATATAGACCTTTCGTGCCGTGGATAGGTATGGCACCATCACGGAGACCCTCAAGAAATCTGCAATGTAGGTCTCTGGGCTCCCTGTCTGTTTGAGCCTTGTCAGCTCAACAAAATGCTGGTCTGGATCCCTCCAATCAAATCGCTCCATCAGTCTCTTGGTAAGAAGCTCGGCATAGGTCGCCACTGTGGAGTGGCCCAGTGTAACCATCCCATGAAACCACCAATCCTGGGCCTCGCCATCCAAATGCAATGTTGCCACCTTAATGGCCTCTGCCTTCGACATCTGGTTAAGCTGGAAATAAATGTCCAGCTTCTCTACCCAAGACTTTGCCGAACTGTTTAATAAGCCATCAAACACAGGCAAGTGGAATCTACTTGCTGCTCAGTGAGTATCGCCGTCATGGTAATGCCGGTACCCTCTGTGGTGGTCGTGGGGTCTGCTATCCCGTTGGAGCTGAACAAAATCTTTGAATGAGAGGACTTCCTTGAACTCCTGCCCATAGGCCTGGTACTCTGCAAAATAATCGCCCATATGTCCGGGCTCTGCCTCCTGCTGGGCTACGGTCCCCGTGTCTGCTCCTAAGAAAGTGGGCATGGTAGAGCATGTAGGGGCATGTGAGGCCACTTGCTGCGCAGTATCACGTTGCTCTGGCAAGTGATGGGACGCACCTGATCCCTCACCAATCTGAAAAACTCGTGGGCTCTCACGTTGTCTGGCCTCTACTGCCGTGAATCTCTGCCCGATCACCTCAATCTGCCTCGACAGATCCTGCACTGATTTGAGGAGCATATCCGCAAATTTCTTCCTGTCCTCGTCTGCCATCTGCTTTGTGTCCACTACTGGCTCTCTTTGTTCTGCGTCCACCACAGGTTCCTCGTGTTCTGCGTCTGCCACAGGAACACAATCTCCCTCACCGCAGGTATTCTCCAACCTACGTCCAGTATCTCTGTACCTCCTACCTCTGTAACGAATGTATGGTTTTTCCCCGGTGTCATAGATTGCCAGCTCCACACGCTGAGCCAGATCTATGCTCTGATACCACTGTAATATTCCTAACCCGGAATAAACCACAAACCCCAGCAAAAACTCCAACCAAATATGTGCAAATGATATAATAACCCAGAAGTGATAAAATAACAGTGGAACAACATATAATAATGTAAACCGGAAATATAAGCAGATACAAGAAATGCAGCGAGAAAATGCTAAGCCATTTTATCATATTGAGCAATAAAATGAGTACAAGAGGTGATCAGACAGATGGCACCTCGACTTGCACCAGGCAAGTGAAGAAATACTCTCAAAATTACAAGAATGGCCTCTCTGCGTGGATGCTACTGCTGCTGCTAGGAAACAGAGGATGATTTGGGGCTGCTCCCCTCCTCGGAAAAAGCTAAAACTCTGGATTCGGGTTCTACTCAAGAAACCCAGAAAAACCCAGAAAGCTTTCCAGGAATGACCGACCCCCGAAAATAACCCTCCTAGGGATCTGCGCAATTCCTCCAAGGCTTTGCGCTGCCTCCGAAAACCCCTCTAAATTCTGTGTGAAACTCCACCAGAAAACTTTGCTAAAATCCACCAATAGGCAAGGGCTGGTCCCTTGCTCACTCATGCAGCATTATTCCTCCTGCAAACCCCAATCCCCAGCAGCTGCCAGAATGAACTGCGTCCCTCTCCTAGTGTTGCGTAGTCCTCCAAAACGCTGCTAAAACTATTGTTGGAATGTTGATGAAATTACTGCTGAAACACCAATGGGAATACCTTGCCCGAGCGGGCGCTCGAAGTCCCCCGGGGCTAAGGGTGAAGTCTCCGATTGGAGACACTTGATGCACTAAACAGTGCTGTAGACTAGCTAAACAGCGAGCGTGCTCAGAAGTCGAACGACTAGCTCCAAATGCACATAACTGAATGAACCCAAAATGAGGGGGCTCCTATCTATTTTATAGCCTCTACCTCTCACAATCCCTTGGCTCACCTCCTCCTACGTGATTCCCCTCTTGCCACGTGTTCTTTTCCTCATGCGCAGTTCCTCCATGTGTCTGCGTGGGCTCCACTTCTGCATCCCCCTTTTGGCCCCCTTGGCTCCCCTTTAAGTCACAACGTTGTGCTACCTAGGAAGTGACTTTTTATTCTAAAGTGAGTTATGTTCCCCCTTCCTCACTTTTTATTTACAAATAACTATAGAAGAAAAAAATTGAACAAAATCGAATATTCCAATTAGCGATAGCTAATTGGAATATTACACTCTAGAAGCTGAAGAACTAGAAGTAAGAGCTATAGGAGGTAGACCACGTCCTCTACTGGTGGCAGTGGTAGCCCGGGCAGGTGGTATCACCTCCTCCTCCTGCTCTTACCTCCTGCTCCTGCTCCTCCTCACCCTCCACTACATCGTGCACTAACCAATCATCAGCAGGCTCCATGAGAGGCCTCTCGGCCTCAACCCTCCATGCAGCAGTGGTGTCAATCTCATCCAATGAGATGGCATCCACATCAGATGTCCTCTCAAGTTGCCTCACCCACAATCAAAGATTGCAGTAGACGTAGACCATGTCATTAAGTCGCTGGGACTCCAACTTGTACAAAGATTATGAAATAATAATTAATAATTATAAAAAAAATATTGTTTAATGAATTCAAAAATTTATTTGGAAATTTGCAATATTTTAAATGTTTAAGTGTTAACCTATTGCGCTTCTTGTTGTGTATTTTTTCAAATACACTCCAGTTGCGCTCACAACCTGAGGAGCTACATGTTTGGCCAAGGATGCGAATGGCAAGCTTTTGAAAAAGGGGTACCCTGGCACCATACATTTTCCACCATGTATCTACAACAAAATTACAAATAAAATTTTAAATAAACATAAGAAAAAAATGGAATTTGAAGAGACAATGAAATTTGAAACAAAGTTACAAACTAAAAAATACCTGGCATTTTAATCGTTCTATCAGTGACAACCATCTCAAAGCCAAATGTGCCACCTGCCATCCTATATGTCTCAATTTGTTTAGAGACCTCTATACGTTGTTCTGGAGATCACACCATCTTCTGGACACAGGATAAGAATCCATGCATGATCTCAACATCAAAATCAAACCCACATGCGTAAGAAAATGCAGGGTTCAGGAAAAGCTCAACAGCATGAATGGGACGATGGAGTGTGTTGTTCCATCGCTCATCAATCACTCTCCATAGGAGGAGTTGTCTCTGAAACCCATAATCTCCCTTACCATCATAGCAGGTCTGAATGGCTTCTTTGGCCCTATCCATGGCTTCATACAAATAACCCATTGCGGGCTTCTAACCATCAACCAATCGAAGAACCTTTACCAAAGGTTCAGTAACGATGCACACTTCCTGCACTCTCGCCCAGAAGTCTTCCTGGTATGAAACTAGTCTGCATACGGCCTTTCCCTCTGGTTTGTGGCTCATTGACAAAGCACGCCACTCCTCTGAAAGAAACATTCTTTTCACATCCCACATAGACTTCTAGAGGGATTGAAGAGATATGAAACTGGTGGCAAACTGTGTAATGGTGGGGCGCACCAACTCTTTGTTGTTGGTGAATCTTCTCATCAAGCTAAGCACAAATGTATGGTTATATATAAATTTTGTAATGCTTTTGGATGAATCAACAATATCTTTGACAAAGGGAATTTTCCATATGTCCTCCAACTTCAAATCAATACAGTGTACAGCACAAGGTGTCCAAAATAAAGTAGGATCCTGTCCATAAGCATCCTGCCAGCAGCAACATAATTTGCAGCATTGTTCGTTATGACTTAGACAACATTTTCTGCACCCACCTCCAAAATAAACACATTTAGCAAATCACATAAAGTTCTTGCATCTTTGATTTGTGCAGAGACATCAACAGATTTGATAAACATAGTCCCCTTGGGACAACTAACCAAGAAGTTTATCAGGGTTTTCCCTTTTTGGTCAGTCCAACCATCTGACATAACAGTGCATCCTGTTTGTGCCCATGATGCCCTAAAATCCTCCAATCTTTGGGTGCAGTCACGCTTTTCATTTTGAAGAATCCGGCCTCTGAAATCATGATAAGAAGGGATTTTGTACCTTGGGCCAACACTTGTAATAACATCAACAACAAGTTGGAAAAATGGATTATTCCTTAGAACGCTGAAAGGAATATCACTCCAGAGGAGAAATTTTGCTAGCAACTTATCAGCTTGTTCTTTCTCAGTTCTTTTTAGCATTGAACTGATAGATGGCTGTGAACCAGGTGTGATTCGAGGAACAAAAAATGATGTGGCAGCTATCGGATTGATTGATGCTGTAGTAGAACCAGTGCCACTTCCTTCAGCTGACCTTTTTAGTTTCCTTTTGATTTATTCTTTGGCCTCTCTAGTCTGCTCTAAATTTTCCAATGCTCTCATGGCTCTTTGTATGAGTTCAGGAGTTGTATTTGTACAAGGCCCCAAATCTTTTCCAGGGATTTGTGCAAGGTGAAACTTCAACTTGTACAACCCCCCCGGACATAGAGTGGCCACACAACTTGCAAGTCAAGTTTAGTCTATTATTCGGAGCATCAGGTTCACCATAGTCCCAGAAAGGATTCAATTTCCTTGGCATGTTTGTTTTTGAACTTTGAAGCTGCAAACTTGAATGGTGTTTCGGTACAATTGTGAACCTATGGGAAAATAAAGATTACAATTTAGTATTTACAAAATTACAAGTTACAAATTTACAATTTAGTATTTTAATTTTTAATTTTTACATTGTACAATGAAAACCCAAGTTACCCAACTAAAAACAACCATTCCAAAGTTCAAACACAAGTTACCCAACCATTCCAAACCCAAGTTACCCAACCAAATGGCAAAAACAATGAAAAAAACATAAACAATGTTTAAAAACAATGAAAAAAAATTGGTTCCCATAGTCATACCAAGTTACCCAACCAAAAAAATGAAGAAATACAAAAACAATCTTTAAAAACAATGAAAAAAAAAAATGGTGCCCATACCAAGTTACCCAACAAAAAACAATGAAAAAATACAAAAACAATGAAAACAAAAAAAATTAATCTACATACCGTTTCTATGGAGAAATTGGTGGTCTCCTCTTGATTTTCTCCTCTAAGCACTTCGAATTAGCTTCAAACCCTCTCCAGCTTAGTCTCCCAGCTCTCCTCTGCCCTTCGCGAGCAATTGTCCAAATGAATTTATAAAAAAAACCAAAAAAACCATATAAAACCTTGCTGCCGCGAAGCCCTGCGATTTTTTCCGGTTGTTATAGTGATAAATTCGAAATTATCGCGATAATTTCATAAAAATCGGCCAAAAAAATTACTTGCGATAATTTCGTACAAAAATCACGATAAAATTGTTGTATCGAAAAAATCGCGATAATTTGAATTTATCGCGATTTTCATAACACTGAAAGAAACACACTTTACCTAACTATACACTAGATCAAGTTATACTTAATTATTTCCTATGTGTCGGAATACGCTAACAAGGGGCATGGATAGTTGGGTTGGAGTATCTTCTCCAAGACCCAGGATACGCAGTAGAGAGAGGTAGAGAGACACCAAAAGGGTTGTCACTAGGCCAGAAGAGCCCACGTAGAGCTTAACGCTGAGCCAGAAGGGCCCACGCAGAGCCAACGTAGTCATCCAAAGCAGAAGTCCGACTTTTGCAGAGGGGCTGACATTTTTGAGTTGGGAGAGCTGGAAACTGCTCTAGAAGGCTAGATGTTTCCCAGTTGAGCTGACACAGATCCTTTTGAGGCTGACGCAGGCTAGCGCAAAGATAGCCGGGGACAGTTGGTTCAACTGCTGGAACAAACAAGAATTCTCGGGTAGAGTGAGGTAATCCCACTAAGTTTTTTCTACCAGTTTATTTTCTCTATAACTGGATTGTCGGAAGGGCATCCAGAGTTGTATTAAAAAAATACTGCTTAATAATATAAAACCTTCAAAGCTGTTGCATTGGTTTTCCCACATTGCGTTTTTCCGGGGACATTTGTCCAAAAATATTGTGTCACATGTGTTGTATCTTTTTGTGTTGTTCTGTTCTTGTTTTGGGCATATTAGCTTCGATATTTGCTATAGGAAGCAATAAATAATTTGTTTAAGCAATTAACAAATAGGAGAAGTTTAATCAGTTGCTGCAGTAATTAGATTTGGGTGAGGATTCTTGAATTTTCACATGAAACCCATGCTTTAATAAGTCAATTTTATTTAAAATAAACTTTCTTTTTCTTTCTTTTGACAAATACATTACGTCATGACTTAAATACAATTGTGAAGACCGACACTAGTTACCTTCTTCAACACTACCTCTTAACGAGGGAGGTATTCATAATTACATATATATAGAGGTACAGGGAAGATCTCAAAATGAACTACGAAGAGTTTTAGCATGCTTAGTGTTGTGGACTAGAAACTTGACTAGGGTGTTCTATTCGGGCGGGACCAAGGGGACTCAAGCTTTAGCCAACTCTAGGTACCATCAGGTTTTTAAGATCTACCACCAACCCAGGGATCTAAGTGCGTATCCAAGGTTAGAGCTCCATGACCAATGCCACCTGTCACTGCTCAAACTAGCAGGGGATGTAAGGGGAACCCCTAAAGGGCAAATGCTAGGCCAAGGGCAAGAAATGGAGACTTAGCCCATTGTCACCTCAACTAAGGCTTCCTTCTATTTACGGACTTCCACAGATGGGAGGAGATCCGATATGTATGGAGTCACTAATGAATGATAAGTCAATGGATATGAGTGACCCAAACCCTTTCTTTGAAAATTCTGAACGAGGGAGCTTGCTTGGTTTTTAAGCAAGGTACTATGTGTCTCTAGGGAAAGGAAGAGAGGATTTTGAGGGTTAGGTTTATGGGAATAGATTTGTGAAGGAGTTCCCCAATCCCTAAAATCCTTGTTAGAATTGGTATCCCAGATGGTTTTTAAAAAATGGTCTTTCAAAGGAGTGGACCACATGGGGCTAAGTGAACCTAGTTTAGGGTATGAGGAAGGTAAAAAAAAATATAATTACTTAAAGATGTTGGTTTGACCTTGGGAAGTGCTAGGCTTGGGGATGGCATGGCAAGATTTGGTCCCAGAGCCAGGGCTTGGCTTTTCTCCCAACTCCACCGTCAGAATGTCTCCAAATTTGGAGGAGGGATAGAGGAAAGGCCAATGCAGGAGACCTAGGAGATGGAAATTTTTTAGTTTCTAGCTTGTTGGGAAATTGATGCCCTAGGTACCCCAATGTGGCTAAACTTGGGAGAATATGAAAGAATAAGTTTTGGTGACCACCCTTGGAAGATCAGTGCCTTAATCCTCGGGAGAATGGAGTCTATGTTGATTATGTGTAAGATTTCTTGGTTCCTTGTCAAGGAGGTCTCAAAATTACTTCGCAATCCCTCTAGGTCAAGTGAAAGCAATCTTGCAGCTTTTATACTTCAAATGCACAAGAGGAATGGCTTGTAAAGGTCAAATTTTACCCCTAGGACATTTCGCTCACACTACATGGCCCATACATGGAGAGAATGTTATAATAGAGACAATTCCACAATATTAAGCATTAATTGCATGCAACAATTAAATACTAAAACAACGAAAATTCCAATCCAACATATGTGGAAAAATAACAAGAATAACATCAAAAGTTTGTACTTACATGCAGTAGAGTATATCCAACCATTCACAAATGACAATAGAGAAGCTCCAAGAGAAGATAGACCAACAACCATACATCAAAATTCATCCATAAAAGCTCCAATTCATCTCGTAGAAAAAGTGCAAAATTCTCTAAAGAAGAGAGAGATCCAATCCAAAGTGATGGTGAGAAATGATCTCACCTCACTTGTATTTATAACACATCTAAGGAGTTCGAATTAGCTTCCTTGGTCTACATAAGCCCCCAAAATAAAATAATGTGCTAATAATACAACCTTTTGGTGACAAGCCCAAAAACTAGCTCACAAATTTAAAGGGAAGCCTCTCAAGAGGTAAAATAATAATCTATGCATGTCGTAGGGTCCTCTAAGGGGCCTAATGAGGGCCATGGGTGCCACAATGAAGAATAAGATGCTCAAAAGCAATGGACAAGGGGTTGGCCCCTTGTAATAACCTATGGTGCTCCAAATGACTGTGGGGGCACACAATTGTCCTCACGGGTCTCCAAACAAATCGAAGATGCCTGTAGGTTGCCCACAAGGGCTAGGATGATAACGTAGGATATGCCACATCATCGCAGAAGTCCTGGATCACCTACCAAGTGTATGGTGTAGATCTGGGGCTAGCTAGGCATGATGGATCAAGGGCATCCTCCTCATCCAATAAGTGAACCATGAGCAATCTTTGAATGGCTTTGGAGATCCATGAAGTGCAATCTGCTGTTATGGAGGCCCATGGCTCTCAACACCCATCCTGTATGTGCCAATGTATCCCTCTGGAGGGTTAGGACCTTGTATAGGGAGACCAAACCCCAAATGGAAACCATTTGTAAATTTGCATAAGATCCAATGCGTCCCCTAGCCTTCCAGTACAACAAGTCATTAGGGAAATTGAGTAAATGAGCATACCTAATCATGGACCATAGTTGGGAACTTCATAATGACCTACCCTTCCATAATGGGCTTCGGGATGTGCCAATGTCTCCTAAATTCCTAATGGGGTCAACCAAGTATCCTATTAGGTGGTTTCTACCTTTAAAGGGGATAATATAGTCAAAGTACATCCGTCAAAAGGTGGTGGCATGTGAAAGATAGGTGAATGAAGTAGGGGATGAGAAGGGGCAACCGCGGGTCACATGCTGGGGTACAAGGGTAGCTAATAAGAGCGAAGCCCACACTTGGGTTTATAATGTGTAGGAGGGAGCAATCGTGGTGCCTAAGGTGCCCCGACCTTGATTTTTCCACCCTTCTTTATATGAATTTTGCCTTTTTATGATTTCCTTTGATTAACTGCTTGGGGTTCAAGGATTAGAGCATGATGTATAAGATATAGCAGTGAATTCGCTGCTTTCAGGTGCGCCTGTTCATCGCCCACCACGGGTTGAGACAATCATGGGTTCCTATATGATGAAGAAGGCTCATAGAGCTTGTTGGAACTAGGGCGATGACCATGATGATGGGGTAGAGCTTATGTATTAGCTTTTGCCCACATGCTAAATGTTTTTGTCCCAACCATCTTTTGCATTTTGTGGTACTTTTCCTGTTGAATGTGGCCAAATGTGCTTTTAACTTTCTTTTCCGCTGCATCAACCTTCGGGTTTTATTCCAGGCTGTGACCCAAGGTATGGGCAAGGGGAAGGGGCGAGCTGACTCTATGTGGACCCAATGGAGGAATGTGGACCCAAGTGGGAGAAATGATGGATGGGGTAATATGAGCGGATGGGGATGAATTTCCTTAAATAAAATCTCATTTTTGACAATTATGGAGTGACTTTCAAAAAATGGAAAGTCATGTTTAGCATCTCAAGTATGAATTTCCAAAATAGTAAATCACCTTGTATCAATTGGTAATCAAGTATAGTTGAAGGAAAATTACTTAACTTATCATTAATCATTCTTAATAGTTCAATCTCGACTTAATCATCAATATTATTAATATTATTATTATTATCCTTTATGATACTATGATATTATTATTGAAGGGAATTACAAGTCACCTTACCTTCATTACCTCAATCACTTCACAACTCTCTCCTTGATGACTCACATGGCACTACGTAACTCTCTCTCTCTCTCTCTCTTAATGATACATTACACTCTCTCTTACACACTCATTAAAGACATGGGATATTCCCCTTACACTCATTAAAGGCATGTCACAAACGATTCTTTTTACGCTCTCTTTAATGCATATGTTACACTCTCCTTAACTAAGGCACACGTTTCTCTCTTAATGGCATAAGTTACTAAGGCATGCGTACATCTCCTTAATGGCATAAGTTACTAAGCCATGTGTTTCTCTCCTTAATGGCATGAGTTACACTCCCCTAATTGGCATATGCTACTCATCCTCAAGGCATGCGTATTGCTCCTCCATGATAAGAATTCGTTGCTCCTCCTATATGTCTCATGTCTTCTTACCTGACTACTACTAGTGTATTGTGAAAGAAGAATTCAAACTTGACAGAGAGTGGGAGAGACTTGAAGAAGATTGAGAGAGAGAGAGGCTTGGAGAGTAAGAGTAGAACTTGGTGAGCCAAGGTTGATTCAGTGCTTCAGTGTTGGTTCAATTGAAGGGAAGGTTGATTCAATGTTTGTATATATTGCTGCTACCAGTGATTTTCATACTACAACTTGTTTAGATTTGGGTGAACTTACTCATTCTCTTGATCTCCCATTGTACTTTGTATATCTGTTGAACAATTGATATCTAATAGAAGAAGAATCTAGTTATGTTTTCCCCTTGTGGGTTTTTCTCTGGTCATTGGATCTAAATTCTCTGTCTCTCATTTTGTTCTTGGTTGTCTTCTATTGTGCATTTGTTTTATGTTCTATCTACAATTGTTTAACTAATATTGTAGCAGAAAGAAGTTTATGAAAAAAGTAATTGTTTGAGCATAGAACATCAATATTTCAACAATTCTAAGAGCAATATTATAAACCTTGTAATGCAAGCAGATTATAGTGAACTTTTAAAGACACCTTTGCTAGCTTTGTTATTGACTGAGGTATCTGGGACTACTTTGGATCTCCTCCTGAGAATAGGTCTTCGTATTTTTTATCAAAGGTCTTTAGGCCTATGTGTGAAGATACAAAAAAGGGCCTCAGGTCTGTTACAAGGCCCTTTTTTGTATCTTCACACATAAGCTCAAATTTTATCCTCCTGACATAATTCCGAACTATAACTTCTAGAGACTTGGACTGAGATAGGTAAACTTGACAATGAGTCTCAATCTTGATAGGTAAATTTTCTTTTTGAAAAGATCATTAGTAACTTTTGTTGAGGCAGCCTAGTTTGATTGAGATAACTAGTTCAATCTCAAATGAGTTTTTAAGAAATAAACTCAAATAAGTCTCTAGACCTTTTGGTAGTCAACTTCGACTTCTTCTTTCCAAATTCTATTGGGCTTGTAACCTAGTATGAGATTCTTCGATTCCCTTGAGGATTCTTAGTCTCCTGTAGTAGGTCTTGTGACCTATTGAGACAAATTCTAAGGCCTTTTAACCTATCTTCAAACAAACTGAGGCTTCTTTTTCCAGACTACTTATTTTAGGATTTCATCCTTCTTTGTTCTTGACCAATGGGCATAAAAGAAAATTTCAGATTTTCATAGGATTGGTGTCTAGAAGCGTGGAGGGCTAAGGCAAGCCCAAGATTTGACTTGTTCCAATGCTGCTTTTCCACCGTTGCTCTAATACCATGTTGATTTTCCAAGGATCTCCTAAACTAATAATTGATTCTTATGTTTTCTCAGGTTAGTCTTTTCCGGCGTTCACATTCATCATAAAGTAAGTACATGAAGATCTCAGTAGTAGAAACAAAATGCCAGTAGGGTTATAAAAAGACAACCAAACAAGAGACACCATAATTTACCTTGGGAAAACTCACATGGGGAAAAACACAACAACCTTTTCCTTAGCGATCATTATGTTCAACGAAGATTCAATCTGAAATTTTCCCATGAAATTAAATAAAATCAAATTGACCAGTGATCAAACAGAGATAAAATTCACCCACATGAAATTTCAGCCTCTTGCCTCAGAGAATTCGTCCTCTCATTCCTCAAAAATTTCCTCAAATTCGTTCTCTTACTCTTCCTCAGATTGGCCCGAAATTTTGCCTTAGAAGATGTCTCGTGTGATCGAAAAATCTGCCCCAAATGGAGAGGACGAGTGGCCTATTTATAGTGAACAAAAGTGCCCCAAACGGTGTGACCATTGGGCTGAGCCGACGTGAATAGGTTGAGGCCAACCTTATAGTTTGGAGGCAAAAATTCAATATTTAAAAATTCAAAATTCACTCTTTTTAAAGTCGACATGATGAACATGTATTACATATATTTGGAGGGCTAAAATACCAATTATGAAGACCGACCATAGCTGCAAAAATTCAACAGGGCCTTATCTAGTAGACCAGAGATGATGACGCCTTCTGAATCCAAATTAAGTCTCAATTGAAAAATATTGAATCTAAAGATAAAGCCTCTACATCTAGTTCAAATATTTCTATTGATCCAATCTCTCTCATTACACAACAATTTAAGGATTTCTAATTGACCATGAAAGAACTGGTGCAAGGCCAGCATGCATCCATGAAAGAATTGATACAAAGCCAACAGGTCATGCAAAGAAAAATAATTCAATTGGGAAGGAATGAATAATGTTTTCCCCTAAGAAGTAACTTTCGGACTAAGGGAATTTATAAAACTCTCTATCAAGGAAATAAATCTTTGAATCCTTTAGAGTCTAATAGTGCCTTAGATCAGGTTAATCCTCATTTTTGTTGAGTTTGTGATGCATTCCACTCATAGCTCACTTGTGTTGCCTTTGCAAAAGCATGGGACGCACATTACTCCAATTGATCAGGGGTACTCGATACTCAACACACATGGTTTTCTCTCCTTTTCGGGAATAGGTACTTATCCATTTGACTGAAGTCGTCAAATTGTGACCTTAAGTCAAATCAGGAAGGTCCTTGGTTTCAAGAGTCTTAATTTGACTGAAGTCGTCAAATTGTGACCTTAAAAAGTCAAATCAGGAAGGTCCTTGGTTTCAAGAGTCTTAGTATTGTTGAAAGTTCCAAGGCTAGTAAGAGTGTTGAGGCTAGACAACTTGTTATAAATCATGTTGAGGATCCTCCAATATTCCTTACCTCAACCATGCTCAATAGGCTGAGCAATAATTTGTTATGTATAAAATAAATGTGTTATTGTTTAGTTTAGGAAGGGGTCGGTCAAAGGATCATGCCCCCTCATGTAAGGGCACAAGGTTGTATTTAAGCCTGGACCTCCCTGCCATTGTGTTCATCTTTCAATTATATATATATATATTATATATTATATATATATATATATATTATCTGTTAATTTGCAGAGTTAAGTGTATTCTATTCATTTGGTATCAAAGTCGCCTTATGTCCCCCATCGTCACTTCAGATTGTTCCATCCGTTGCAAGTACCATCATTTGAGTCACGTCCTCCTGTGACCTTTTGTGCCCTATTCTGCTCCTCACTCCATCTGCAATTGTTCTGCTGTCTCTTTCTTCTATTGTTTCTAGATACTGCCCGACTGTCCACTGTCGACTGAGCCTGTGCATGTGCTGAACTCCACCGTCTTTTATCTTAACGCATCACAGACATTGCTCCTCCTGACCATTGATCTTCTCTTCCTGCCGATAGTCATTCTTCCCATACTTACCACCCCATGTAACATTGCTTTGTTGTCATAATACCCGTTGACAACCCAACAACCTGATGCCTAGGTCCCACCATCATTTACGCGACAAACACACCCCTCGAATCACTATTTGGATCGTTGTTTGGTTTCGCGTGGGACGCATTTAGTTAATAAAACTATAGCTTGAAATATATATATTCTTATTAATTAATAAATATAAATATAAATTATATTATATGATTACAATTATATAAGTTAATTAATAAATATATATTTAAAAACATATATATATTATTTTGAATAAATAAATATTAAAAAAAAGGTTCAAGTTAAGGAATAGAGTTAAGCTAGATTGCTATACACCACCACACACTCGATCAATGTCGTCAATGTCAATGAACGATTTTAGTAAAAAATTGATAGAACTTGAGAATATGGTTAAAGAAAATGTCAAGAACATTTAGAAGCTCAAGGATACAATAGAAAGTATAAAGAGCCGACTCTAGCAAGATTATGATGACCTTCGAAGGGACCACACAACCCGTTCTAATAAGGTTGATTAGAATCACACTGAAGAAATGGGGATGCTAACCTTGATCTGTCAAAGATAAAAAATTACAGCTAATCTACAACACCCAGATGAAGAAGTTAATTAACGACCATATTCTTCAAATACATCAAACCCATCAGACTCCATATTCTTCAAATACATCAAACCCATAAGACTCACATCATATCCTTGAATCTCACATACATCTTCTGTTTCCAATTCAGAAAATAGTAACCCAAATTTTGAACACATGCAAATCTCAACCCAATATCCCTTCTTCACTCCACCAATTGCCACATATCAACACAGAGCGAAAGTCGAATTGCCCAAATTTGACGGTAATGAGAAACACAATGTAGTTTGGTTAAATAAGGTAGAGGAGTATTTCGAAATTTACAATCTTGACAATGACGATGAAAGAATCAAGCATGCATTCGTGCAAATGGAAGGCAATGCATATAGTATATGCAGTGGAAGAAATCCTCACACGCTATCAGTTGGAGGAAGTTCAAAGATGCTTTTTTTAAAAGATTCCAAGGTGTCAAGGAAAAATAATTCTTCACAACACTCTCCAGGCTACAACAAAAAAGAGATGTGGATGAGTATACTAGAGAATGGGAAACTTTAACTACTCGAGAACTTGGAATATCATAAAAACTTCTTATTCAATCACACATCATTGGACTTAAACCATATCTATAGAATGAGCTTAGGCTTCATGACATTACGTCTCTAGAAGAAGCAAGACATAAAGCAAAAGCCGCAGAAAAAAAAGTTCGAAAGAATACAACTACCAAAAGTTGAAAGATTATATTCAAGATGAAGGTTTCCCCAAACTTTTGACATGGAGAATATTGTTGAGAAATCATTGGATAAATTAATTAGGGTTTTGATTCCTTTTTTCTTGATAATTACTTGTGATATTTGTTGGCTTCTTTATTTCTTTATTATGTTATCTTTCATCAAGGAATTACCAATTAAAAAATGCATGAAGATCACAAGAACAAGAAATGCAATATGTAGGCACTTATCCAGGGCAAAACCCCTCTCCTAGGGGAAAACCTACAAACTCTTCTTCTATAACAGAGCCAAGTCAAAGTGAGACAATGCAATAACTTTTGACTAAGACAAATACCTCCTCCAATCACCAAGTCAACCCTCCTTTGAAGTAATCAAACGCTGCAAAAGTCAATAAGAGTCACCTCCTTCAAAATTTCTTCATTTTGAAATTTCGCCGCGCAACTTAGAATATTGGACCTACAGTGGCTGTAGAAATTTCGGCCCCTGTAACTTGCACAAAAACCCTAGAAAACTCACATGTGTGAGAGAAGATGCCCCAAAACTTCGATTTTTGTTCTTCCTGATTTGACCTTCTTGTCTTTGACTTCATACTTATTTTTCTCTTCCTGCACTGCATATTGAACTTGTTGATGGATGGATGCCAAATAGGTCGATTTCTCCTTCTATTTATACTGCTTCCACAGGGTCGAATTGCCCCAAACTGGGTCGACTTCATCAAGGTAGGGCCGACTTGGTGAGGAGGTGATATATGACTGCTTTGACTCAAAACTATTTTTCTTTACATGATACAAAAGCCCAAGAAGGGTCTAATAAATATGACAATGACTCTTATGACCCAAGAAAACCCTAGAAGCCTACAATGGAGGCTTAGACCTAATAAATAAGTAAAAGGAGCATGAAACCCATGCTTCAAAATAATTTTTTTCCTTCTTTTTCAATTTTACACTAAATACATAATGATAAAGTACAATAATAATTATGAAGACCAACCATAGTTACATTTTCAACAATTATAAGGTATGTTCCACCACAACTACGTGAAGGAGGAAAATCTAATATAAAGATGCAAAGAATGAAAGAAGGTAAATGCAAACATTGTGGCGAAAAATGGGATTCCATACATACGTGTGTTAAAGGAAAGGATACAAAGAATTTGTATAAATGTGAATCAATGACTTAGTGAAGAATCAAACATAGAAGTTGAGGATTCTCAACAATTTTCTCCAGAATCAGATAACAAAAATATTTTGCAAGTATTGTTATCAGCCATGACGGGAATATCTCAGCCTTAGACATTAAAGTTAAAAGGACATATCAAAAAGAGCAATGTAATGGTTCTAATAGATACAGGAAGCACTCAATTTTTTGGACTCAAACACTGCGAAAAGACTCAACATTTTCACATATCGAATGCCTGATATGCAAGTGATGGTAGCAGATGGAAAGAAGATCAGAAAAATAAGAAAATGCCATAAGGTCAAATTGCAGATTCAGGACTACAATTTAGAGTCTCCATTTTACACTACCGCTTGGAGGAGTGGATGTGGTCCTAGGTATTCAATGGCTGCAAACCTTAGACACTTACTTTGCCAACCATCAAAAGTAATTTATAAAGTTTCGATGGGAATGATAGAAATATAAGCTATATGGTTTTCAACCACCTCAGAATCAAATCGTATCATCCTACCAGATGATGAAGTTGATTTGAAAAGGAGCACCAATGTACACAATGCAGTGTCATCAAATGGAAATGTTGGCTTCAAAATTGATTAGCAAAGAACCACTTGAAGTTCAGGAGTTAATTCAAAAACACACGAAGGTATTCTGTTAGGGTCCCACCCTAACCCCCTTATTTATGTAGTGGGATCACGTCATAATAAAGAGTCAATAAAGCCCATTTAATAATTGTAAGTGGTTAACCCGCTATTAATGACGGGACCACAGTTAGTTGCAAATGGGCCATGGTATTAGATAGATGGTATTAATAAAACCCATGATATTGATC
The DNA here is from genome assembly GCA_000404065.3 of Pinus taeda. NCBI lineage: Eukaryota > Viridiplantae > Streptophyta > Pinopsida > Pinales > Pinaceae > Pinus > Pinus taeda. Next base: position 236 of record APFE030075696.1, on the reverse strand, counting down.
CATGGTATTGCATGTATGAGTCATATATAAAGGATAGAGACTCCCTGTGAGGAGCATCGTGTCTTATTTTTGAATCGAGTTCTGCTCTATTGGAGGTTGCCCCCTCGGAGAGGCCAGTGAACATTGCTTTCTGAATAATAAAATATTTGTTGTTGACTCTCATTATTCTATGTTATGGGTATCTTTCTTCGCATATTCTGTATTTGGGTATCTTTTTGCAGGTTAAGAGCATAACA
>APFE030075688.1:0-10154 GCA_000404065.3 Pinus taeda | reverse complement strand
TTATATTATAGAATTAGCTTAATGCCTAATAATATATTGGTGATAATTTTGGACTAAGTTAAGATGAATCTATGATATAATTTTGGACTAGGTTAAGATGAATCTATGATATATTTGTAATGTATTCAAATGATTTTTTTTTATTATTGTAATATTGACATTAAAGGCAGCTGATTTTTTTTTGTTTTTCAAGGAAAGTTATAGGGGCCAATGTTTCCAAGTGAGCTAATTTTCCATGGTTTTCAACAAAAAAAAAAGATTTGCCAATTTCCGTTTATTCTAAAAATGGTTCACCTAAATTTTATACTAATTTAGAGACTATAAAATAATTAAAAAAAAATTGTATTCTTACAAAAATATTGCTAAACATTTTTTTGCTTAATATTGAGGATTAATAAGATTTTCTAACATTTTTAAACTTGAAATTTTTTTCCATCCTTCAAATTTTCAATCTTCAATTTGAAGAAAATTTTCAGTCTTTAAAATTTTCATACTCATTTTAATTTAGACACATAATTCATACATTTAGTTAATTCAATTCAAATGCAAAAACACCTCATTCTCCTAGTTGCAATTAAGCTTAATTTATTCAATTTATAAGAATTAATAATAATTTCAAATGAGTAGCCATTAATTTTGCTCATACATTTGTGTTGACTATGAATGTATGCTCTAAAACATAATATCCCGAAGTCTAATTGGTGAACGGGACCAAAGCGATACATTGATTGAATTAATAATAGCCCAATATAAGAGATTTAAATGGACCAAACATTGAAAGATTATCAATTTCATTAGCATTGTATCCCAAATGAATTATGTATCCCAAACTCTAATTCATGAAGCTAGACAAAGTAATACATAGATTGATTTAATAATAGCACAATATAAGATATTTAAGGGGAACAAAAATTGAAAGATTATCAAATTTCATTGCCTACACTTTCCTAACTTTTTTCTTCTCCACTTTTCGCCAACCTCCATTGTTGGGAGTGGGACCAATTATAGCAAGCTGGTTTTCCTCTGTATTCATTGGTTGTTCTTTATCAGATTCCGATCCTTCGAAACTATGTGCTTGTTTGGTGCCGCTTATTTCGAGCTGTAATTGTTGCTGCTATATCAAGTTATTTGGCCCCAAATTGGGCCCCCCGGTTCTCTCTCTCTATATGTTTTCCTGTCTCAATTGCATGTCCGTGGGTTCTATCTTCAGTTCCTCCTCCTCCAACAGTTCGGTATGCTGCCAACCTTTGGGTTTTTTCTATTGTTTCTTGTTCCCTTTTGGCTCCTTACTAGCCAATGGGCAGGCATATTGTAGGTTCCCTGTTTGCAAGCAGCCGCGACATCTGAATGTTGTGTTCTCATAGTCAAGCGGTTGTGTCCACAGTGAATTATTAAAATTCAATGTGATGTGATCTGGTAGTCCTTGACTTAGGTCCACCTCTACGCATATTCTGACATATGTGAAGATTCCCCGAATAGCTCTGTCCTCATCTGTTTTAAGGTACTTTCCTAAGGAGTTCCCAATGGCTGTTAAAACTTTTTGATGCCAAAAATGCAATGGGAGGTTATGCATCCTTACCCAAACTGGCATTGTTGAAACTATCATGGTATTGGCATCAAAGTCCAAAAACTAGGGCATGATAAAGAGCACATAATTGCCCCAAAACCAAGGCCCCTGATTAATGATGTTGTCTTGTTCCAGTTTTGTGCTAAATCTAACTATGAAAAAACCCTTAAGGCACAGATATATTTCACAGTTAGGTGACCATGATGTGAGAATCCATTGATGCAGGGCATCTGCTTTTTGCCAAAAACCATTAAATCTACATATAAGAGCATTATGGGTTAAATCTGTGTATAGATATGTTACCTCCGGCAGAGATACTGTAAGCATGGATGATTCCGGCTTCGGTTCCACAATGTAGGGGCCTGGTAGCTCTGTTATGGGTGCTGCTCTGTGTTTCAATGGTTCCTTTCCTTTGACTGCATCGCAAAAATATCCTGTAGTTTTTGAGTTGGCCCCCTTGCATCTGCCTCGCAGTCTCAGGTTGAGGATGATGGTTGAATCCTTAACAAATCCATAGTGCTGGAGTGTGTGTTGGTCCTCCAAGCAGAGTCCTGAAAATATCAAATTTTGGTATGTTACTCGAGTTCCCAGTTTGATCTAGATCTCCTTTTTTAACTCTTGAAAATTAAATCTTTAATATAGTTTTTTTTATGAAGAACCCAACCCGAAGAGCTTGAATAACCTAAGAACACAAGAAAGGAAAAGAACCCGACTTTTTTTTTTGAAGGACCCGGTTCTTCATGGAAGAACCCGGTTCTTCTGGGTTAGTCTGGGAAGAACCCATACCTGAATCCGGTACTTAGGTGCGGGAACCCGGGACGCGTTCGAGAACCCAACCCCCGGGTGCTCGCACCCGTGCAACAAAGGTACACAACAATGTCTGCCTTCTATCAATCTGATAAAGTTTTCCTTCAGATTTGTATCCATACATGACGGATCAACCATATCCAGGCCCCGATTTACTGGATTGTAAGCGAGATCTGGTGGATCGATGGCAGATCTAGGGTTTATATGTCTTCCAACTGTGTAAAAAGGTTGTCCACCTCCTATGAACAATTTTTCACTTACTATCGTATTAGATCCAGTGTGTGATTTAGTAGATCGAACACATTCAACAATAATATCATAAGATCTGCCTGATCTAGACCCACTAGCGCGCAGTCTTAGATTGAGGATGATGGTTGAATGTTTAACGACTCCATAGTGGTGGAGTGTGTGTTGGTCCTGCAAGAAGAGTCCTGAAAATATCAAATTTTGGTATGTTACTGGAGTTCCCAGTTTGATCTAGATCTCCTTTTTTAACTCTTGAAAATTATATCTTTAATATAGTTTTTTTTATGAAGAACCCAACCCGAAGAACCTGAAGAACCTAAGAACCCAAGAAAGGAAAAGAACCCGATTCTTTTTTTGGAAGGACCCGGTTCTTCATGGAAGAACCCGGTTCTTCTGGGTTAGTCTGGGAAGAACCCGTACCTGAATTCGGTACTTAGGTGCGGGAACCCGGGATGTGTTCGAGAACCCCACCCCCAAGTGCGCGCACCCGTGCAACATAGGTACACAACAATGTCTTCCTTCTACCGATATGATAAAGTTTTGCTTCAGATTTGTATTCATACATGACGGATCAACCATATCGTGGCCCCGATTTACTGGATTGTAAGCGAGATCTGGTGGATCGATGGCAGATCTAGGGTTTATATGTCTTCCCATTGTGTAAAAAGGTTGTCCACCTCCTATCAAAAAAATTTCACGTACTGTCGTATTAGATCCAGTGTGTGATTCAGTAGATCGAACACATTCAACAATAATATCATAAGATCTGCCTGATCTAGACCCACTAGCACGCGGTTGTCCCTTCTGCTGTCCATCCTCCGTAAATATCTCAGGAACCAGGTCTAGGTGGTTTTCCTCGACAATCGTCTCGTGCTCGCAGATGGACAAAATGGGTTGTCTTTTATCAGTGGGGAGGCCCCTGATCAAACGATCTGTAAGGCCTACAGCACCCTCGAGAATCTTTACACGCGCCCTAGTCTCCTTGCACATTTTCTTCACAAGCTCTCCTTTCCGCCCAATGATACTCCCCATCTTCTGCACCTGAACAATCAGCTTGGACATCGTCTCCCAGGGCCATCCGATCCATTTCATGTTAGTCGGAGCGTCCGCGATCTCGACCTCGCCTTTGGCCCAATCAAGGGTTGCGGCTCGGAGCGTTGGGGCTGGAATTGTATTGCCCTCCTCCTGAATGTTGTCCTAAGCCATTCTCACCCTCGTGCGCAGCTGAGGCCATTTGTTGACAAGGCGTTGAAAAAACTTCAGAGTTGGTATCCCTTTTTCTTATTATGGGTAAGGTCCAATGGACTTTGTTGTTATATGTATTATGATTGTAATTTCGCTTTTTTCTTTATCTTTCCAATCTTATTATACATGATCCATAATGGGCTTGATCCAATAACCAACCAAAATATGTATATTAAAATATGTATATTTTAGATAACGCTAGGAGGCTTCCTCAAAGATGATCACACTTCATCAATTCTGTACTTCTATTAAATACCTATTTGGGATAACCCTAGGAGGCTTTGTCAAAGATGATCAAACTTCATCAATTTTGTACTTCTATTAAATACCTAATACAATGAAGAGCGCACCATGTGCTCATTCCAAATGTCTTGTCTCTCCACTACCATGTTTGATCTCTTAGGGTTTTCTATTCTTGTATGTGAGTATTTGCACAGCTGACAGTGGTTTAATGTACCTATTGAATTTCTAGAAATGCAAAAATGTACCTATTGACTTTACTTCTAGAAATGCAACAAAATTACTTGCTTCCCTTTTGGAGGGCATTTTTTCATATTCGTGCTTTAACAAAAAAGGTTATGCTCAACAAATATTCAGATTTCTAAGTTTTCCCCCTTTAAAATCTCATTTATACCCAAGATGCATTGTGATACCTTGACAACATGTTCCATGGAGATAGGAGCTCATACCTCTCTTATTTCATGCAATTAATTTTCCATGGTTCTTGAATGTCATATACGTCTTGCACTACAGTCTTTAATGACATTTATAAACAGGCTTGAAATCACTGATGTAGTTCCAAAAAATGCATTGAAAATACTCAACAAGATTCACTTGCATCATGAGAATCAACATTCTCTCAGACTATATCTTCATATGAATTCCTCCCAATAAAACATTATTTTTCAATTTGACTCGTTTTTCAATCATTTCGGGCTATTCCATATAGGTCTTGCACTACAGTCTTTAATGACAGTTATAAACATGCTTGAAATCACTGATGTAGTTCCAAAAAATGCATTGAAAATACTCAACAAGATTCAATCACATCATGAGAATCAACATTCTCTCACACTATACCTTCATATGAATTCCTCCCAATAAAACATTATTTTTCAATTTGACTGGTTTTTCAATTATTTCGGGCTATTCCACTTCATGAAGTGGATAAGGATATAGAGGATCAACATCAGTGTTGGTTTTCTAGAAAATAAATGCAGGGTAAAAGGATAGCCACACTTGACATAAAGAACCAAAATCAAATATCCAAACCTCATAGAGTTAGTGGGAATGCATGCAACATGCAGAAGCACCAAGATGCATGGCACCTAAAGTAAAGCAAATCAGTAATTCTTTTAACACATTTATAATCAACCTTTTGAATATTGAATCAGTAATTCTTTTAACGCATTTATAATCAACCTTTTAATATTGATTTTAATGTTCAATGTACGGAAAAGAAATATGGTTTGCATATATTAGTTGTGATTTTGGCAACTCTTATGCCGAGTAAAATCTGATCAAGCTAGAATTCACCAAACGTGATTATGTCCTGTCATTATGGGAAGATGGATCTCTTCAAAGGTCTATGAAGATGGAGAAAGATAAAGAACATGATCAAGAGAGGGAGAAAGAAGGGGGAGAAAGATAGAGATTGTGAAAGAGACATGGAAAAAGAAAGAGAGAGAATTGATAAATGTACAATATACTTGGATTAATATAGTGGCAAGGTTTCCTTACTCCCAAATAAGAAGAAGAATATGAATAAGCCGCCAATTTCTGTGTTGGATTTGTCAAACTGTGAATAGTGTACTCCCACCTACCATTTGCTTCCAAAAAATAAGGACACCTTCTTTTAACTTATTATCTGTGTTGTTTTGACTATAAGTTATTTTGGCTATTTTGAGGGTAAGGTTACTTTTGGGTTTTGCTGAGAAGGATCTTAACATTTGTCATTTTAGATTATGAACTTGCTGTTAGGTTTCATTTTATACTAAACTGAATGCCCAATTATATTGTAGTATCCCAAGGCTCCTTCAATTCATCGCATTGATCTTGCAACATCTATTTTAAATTACATTTGGGTATCAGTGACATCTGGGAGTGAGGATTAGACCTTCAAGCATATGCACAAGAACCAATGAGGAAAGTCTTCTTCCACTCTGAAGATGAAGATGGCAGGTGTGTAGTTAATTGATATTTGTAGTGTTATTTCTTTATGCACAAAGTGTTTTAGGTGAAACAATTTCATTACTATGCTCTTTATCATGGGATATTTAGTATTGAATGATGGTGAAATTTTAGATCCTTGTTTTTTCTATTATAATAATCGAACTGGATATGTTGTTGGAGTCTACTTATGTTACAATAAAGTGTGTAGAGGAGTTTCTAGAAAATATGAAGGATGGCACTGCCAAGCAAGATGGTCAAATTAGAATTGAAGACCACTTGGCAAGTTTTTGTAATTCTGCAAGTATCTTTTGCAGTGAGCTTATGAATTGAAAGTATTAGTAGCTGGCCTTGCACAATCTACTCACATTTTGTACTTATTTATAGCTCTAAATTTATGGTGCATAGAACACATTTATGGTGGTCATGGGCTCGATGTAATTGATCAATTATTGAAAAATGCAATTGTTGCTTTGCCTGTCATATTGATCTGCCTAAAGCAAAAACATGAGGAACGGTCAAGATGTTGTATAGACATGACTAGTGATACTGTTGCAGATGTTTGATGTTTGATGCTCCAATTCTTGTATAATATTCTTGGATAGCCTTAACAAAAATTAAACGATGAATTGGTTGCACTATTTCCATTCAACTCCAATGCCAATGCCAATGCCAAAACCTTGGTGGAAACGATCCTGAATTTTGGATATTTCTATTCTTGGATATTTTGGATTCACTTAAGATATTATTTTTCTGCATTCATAATGCATTGGACCTTACAAAGTAGATTCCATGTTGGAACCTGTGTAACTTCTACAAGACCATAATCCATTGTATGCTCCACACCATCCAAATCAGAACAATTGCAAGCATGCAAATGATTTGAATTTCACTACAACCCGCTACAAAACTGTCTACATCTACATTCTAAAGCATAGTTACCAAATTCGAATTCGAATTCGGATTCGAATTCAATTCGGTACGATAAAAATTCCAATGAAAATTTTCTAATTCTGAAAAAAATCGATAGTATACATTATAAAAATTTGAATATATATACTCTATTTTTTCAACAATAAGATATTTCCACTATTTTATTCAATTCATTTTAGATTTTGAATCATTTTTAATAACTCTAGACTATATAACGACATTTAAGATAAAATTAAAAATAAAATACCCATACATCCTCTTTCCACTAAAAAAATTATATCCAAAACTCTAATAGATAAATACATATTTAAAAAATCACCAATCTAAATTTATTTATGTAAAATGTCTCAAAATATAAATATATTTAGAAAATCAATAATAACTAACCTCACAAGTTTTCTTTCTATTTTTTTCATATTATTCCGGTTACTGCGGGGATAATGCGACTTATCATTCCCGTTACCTCCGGCGTGATAACACGACACCGTCTACGCGAGTTCATTTTGGGCTACTCATGGCCGGTTATGTGAGGTATTTCCGGGCGAGCATGAACGACAGGCCGGATATGGAACTTATCATTCCGGTTACTGCCGGATATGGCGACTTTATCATTCCAGTTATCTCCGACGTATCATTCCGGTTATCTCCGGTAAGATAACACGCGTATACGGCAATGATAAGTCGCGTATCCATTGGGGATAAGTCCTTTTCAGGTAGATAATTCGCATATTGAGCATAACTAACCCGCATTGCAGAGAAAGACCTAGCATATCTGGCGAAAAATGCTCGGATAGGCATAAATGAAATCGCGTATTCAAGGAGATGCCTACCGGAAATAGTTCGCGTTAGCCAAAAATTGAGTAACGGCAGAGGCATTTGGCATATCTGGTAGCGTATCCTGCGAATAACCGAGTTCTCACTAGCGCATTGATACGGACTAACTCACCTATGAATACGCGTTGATAACGAATATTTCCCGTCCATATGACATAAGAGAAGTTATTAACAAACCCTATAGGAAACACTGATAAGCGAAAATATAGGTATATTATGATAATGAACATAACCCGGCACAAAATGGCTACGGTAATTCTATTCGTATATGCATTACGGAAACACAGGAGGATTAAGTTACTGACTATTACCCGAACACCTATTACCCAAACATAGCGCGGCTAAAAGATTCGCAGAAAGCAGTAATTGTGAGAATTTGCCTGGTCTTCTAGCAGCAAACGGGAAAAAAACAAGAAAATACAAATTACTCTCAGAAGTCATGGTCGCTAGACTCAAATATAATATGTATGGTCTGAAATACATGTCAATGGCACTTTCTCATGTGAGACTACAAAGAATACACATACCAGGCAAGATATGGGCAGGTTTTGAACGCGTATCAACTCCAATTAGACCGCTGCCACCCTGTTTGAATGCCAATAACGTCTCGCACCTGCTGCTCTCTGTATCTACCATGACTGCACCGCCCAGTAATTAGCTGAAATCAACTTACAATTCTCTGAATTTTTCAAATGAACACCGTAACAACAACAACAGAAGAACACCGAATTCGTAAAGGCGGTGAAAAAGAAAACAATCACCTGTGCAACACTTTCAATTCATCGGCCACATGCATATCAAAATGTCAAAATCGTCCTTCTGCTCCAAAGAAAATCAAGAAAACGGATTACCTCATTCATTAATTTCCGTTGACCAAACTTGGGGACTCGATTAAGGCTCGATATGACCAAGCCATAAGGTGGGCAAGTAAGACCGATAGGAGGGAGGGAGAGCTACAAACATCAATAGTGAATGAATTTCCAATTTACTAAGCGTGAGATATAAACATCAATAGTGAATGAATCTGCAATTTACTAAGCGTGAGATATGGGAGAACCACCGATGGTAGAAGCGTGAGATATGGGAGAAGCACCGAAGGCAGAAGCCTTGATTCAGGCTCAAACGTTCCTTACCGATAGCAGGAAGGGAGAGCAACATGAATAGTGACTGAATCAGCTCCAATCTAAATGATAGATTCAGGCTCAAACGTTCCATACCGATAGAAGGAAGGGAGAGCAACATGAATAGTGACTGAATCAGCTCCAATCTAAATGATATATGGGAGAACCACCCATGGTACGATGGTAGAACCCTCGCCGCAGCTCGCTCTGCTTTCTCATCCAGTGGCGGCCCGCATGGAGGCCACGTTCCATTTTTCATTATTTTTTTATATGATGTTGATGATATAGAGTTACAGATTTTTTATGTATAATGTTTTAATATTTTATATAATGTTGATGATATAGAGTTAGAAGATTTTTATATATATAATGTTTTACTATTTTATAGAGTTACATATTTATTATATATTAATGTTTCAGTATTTTATATAATGTTGATGATAGTGGGAGTTAGAGATTTTTTTATATATATAATGTTGTATTATATTATAAATTAGCGCTATTTTTTTATTCCTTATTTTCATATTAACTAATAATTAATATAATAATAATATAATAAATAAATAAAATGTAATTGTATATAAATACTATATATAATGTCATAATAATACTATATGTAATTTCATATTAATGCTATATGTATTATATATACAGTTATATTAATGTTATATATATAAAGAAAAGAATGGGGGCTTAATTAATTAATTAATCAAATTAACTAGTAAGAGTTAAGACTAATATAATAGAGATTTAGCGAAATAGTACTCTTCAACTCTTATGAGCTAGGTTTAGCGTTTACATTTGTTACAACCATGAAACCTTCGCAGATTTTCTACTGTCGACTCTAATATTTCACTAGGACTTCGTTTTAGCTTGATTTTGATCAACTTATGGCCTCTTCATAAGCATAGAAGGCTTGAATGAAATGGAAGTAGAGGAGAAATCCTCTTCGAGATATCTAAGCAACTGTAATGCCAAGAACCCAATTACTTTTTTGACGTGCCAATGGCTCTTCTCTATTCACATTTTGAGGTCAAAGCTTATGTCATCCTTGGGTTTTCGTATTCATTTTGTAAGCTCTCTTAATCATTCCTCGTGGCACTCACATGGCGCCATGGGGCATATTACCTTAGGGCATGTTCATTAACATAATTCCACTCACGCCTAGGGAAATTCAACCCTGCGACCTTGAGGGAGGTTCCATCACAATTAGAGAAAGGGAGGTATCATCT